>JAGFPH010025861.1:0-10665 GCA_018207615.1 Philaenus spumarius
TTTTTTTATATATATTTTTTTAAATAGATACTGTAATAAAAACTAAATATTAATTTATATTTAAACTATAATATTTATCTTGTTTCGTTTAACTCTGTTAGACCTATTTTTCGATTTGACAACTTTAAACAAGTTTGGACTAAGTTATGCGTGTTGTCATTGCATTTTATATTGTTCTTTGCGGAAAGTTGTTATTGTTTTACTGTTAAACGTTTTGTTAAATTATTTTTTCACTTTTTAAGGTACTTTTTTGATTAATTTTGTTTTATATTTATTCGTTACAAGTTTGTGAAGGTATTTGTTTTAATATTCATTGTTTAGCTTTAGAACTACTTTAATTTTCAGTCAATAGTAGTACTTGTTTTTCAAAGTATGGCTACATGTTTCGTTGCCACAGGCAGCATCATCAGGCCAGCCAACAACACTAATACTAGTCCATTGTTTACATAAACATCACATACATAATAACACAATAAACATAAATAATTGTGCAGAGATGGCATTTCCCAAAAATAAAAAATAAAAACAGTTTTAGTTCACAATACTTAGGCCACATGTTTCTTCACTGAGTTGTACTGGAAGACTGCTACCTCAGGTATTCGTTATCAGATTTGTACCTTTTGCCTTATTCTGAAGTTCAAAAATTAAGTCATATATACAATTGGATGTGAAATTTAATTTATCGTTTAAAATGTTTGAAGGATTAAACTTTTGGTGCTTATAAATTTCCAATTGTTCCAATATGTTCAATTTGTGTCCTTTTCTCATTTTGTGCAATATGGTCAAGTTATTCTGTATATTGGTGTAATTGTGGCGGCTATCTATTAGATGTTCTGCATATGACGAATGGATTGAATCTATATTTCTGCTATTGGGTAAATGTTCCTTAACGCGAGTTTTAAAAGATCTACGTGTCTGACCGATATATTGTTTCTCACAATCATCACAATGGAGTTTGTATACGCCTCCATCTAAGTACTTATCTTTGGTAGGTTTAGGGTGTTTAAAAACGCTGTAGACTGTTATTGGTTCTGTGTGAGATACAGTATCCGAGTTTTTTAAATATGTTGCGGGTTTGTTTTTCAAATGCTGGTGTATAATCCATTGTAATGTATTTCATTTTATTCTTGTTACCACCATTCACTTCTTTGTTGACCGGAGAAGCCCTAAGTTGTTTCCGTTTCTTCTTTAGTACCTGGAGACCGAGCTAAAGCTCGATTATAAGCAGGGCTATGATTTCAATAATAAATATTGGATTAATGAGTTTTGAGGTTAGGCCTATAACATTAAACAACTAAATAAAGGGTATATACAACATTAGGCTTACCTGTAATAAAAATACAGTTTAAAGGATTAACCACAATCTCAACGCTATGCCTCAGAAATAAGTCAGGCCTAAATTAAAGTATTATTTCAATATCGATTTATTCCTAGGGCCTAGTTCGCTCACGTCAATAACTACTATTATTGCAAATTTCCGTGAACATCGTTTAGGTTAGGCCTATAACATTAAACAACTAAATAAAGGGTATGTTTATTATGTATTCGTTGCCATGGTAACTATAAATAGATACAACATTAGGCTTACCTCTAATAAAATATACAGTTTAAAAGAAAGCAGATGATTATTGTAATGGCATTGAAAACATTTGCATCAGCTGTGCTTTGTATTGTTTAAAATGGACAAATTTCACTTTTTAATTTAATAAAAAGACGTAGAAAACGAATTTTCCCAGACTGGTGACCATTTCCAATCGATTTCTCGTGGCCAAAAGCCCCATATAAAATCAAAAAATGAAAAATCCTTAGACGGAGATTCCAGATCCATTTAGCAGACAAACAATTATCTCTCGCTTTAGAAGATAAGATTTATGGATGCATTTGTCAACTATGGAAGAGTTATAGCCGTTACATTGTGCTATGTATTTTATTACTTTGATTTCAGCAGTAAAATCATTATGTTCCATTGGGACGTTCAGCGCTCTATATACCATGCTGTTGTATGCAGCCATTTTGGGTGACTCTGGATGTCTGGATGAAGCGTGTATGGTGTGATTAGTCTGGGTAGGCTTCCTGTAGATCTTGAAACGGTGGTTGTTATATATTTTACTAACGTTTAGGTCTAGGTAATTTATATTGCCGTCAATTTCTATTTCACTTGTGAACTTGAGAGAAGGGTGTAGATTATTAAGGTATTTGTTAAATTTTGTTAACATGTAGCCATACTTTAAAAAACAAGTACTACTATTGACTGAAAATTAAGGTATGTTGGTATTTGTTTTATTTAGGCCTACTTGAAATATTAGTGGAATGTTGAAACTTAATCTATAAATTTAAAGTTTTATTTCTTTCATAGTTTCTATACATTTTTCCTGTTGATATTTTATTGTTTTTACTGATTGTTAGACGTGTTCCTTCATATTAGTAAGAAGTTTCTTTTAAAACTCCTGGTCACGTTATTCTGTATTTTTACCGCAATTCTAAAAAGACTTTTTTGTATTAGGGCTAATAGGCTAAAATTAAAACATTAATATCCAGGCCTACAACTAAATTAAAATAGACTTATAAACTAGGTCTAATTTATAGACTGTTATGTTAATCATTTCTATGCTCCTTAATTAGAATAAATAAGATCTTAAAATTTTTAGGTTAAAAGACATGTAATTTATATAAAATAAGGAATTTAATTTCATATAATGTGTACTGGTATTAGTCTCTTGGTTGAAATTGCTATTTAGACTACATAAAAGAAATTCTAAATTGTTTTTGATAAGTATTTCAAATGTGTATGTAATTTTTACATACACTATGTAAGTTTTTCAAAACTTGTAATATGTTTGATTTTATGTTGTGTTTGTCTTTTAAAATTGTAAATTTATTGTAAATCTTTTGCTCAATGTAATCACATAAATAATAACTATAGGTGACTAAAATAGGAGAGTATTTTAAGGAAATCGGATTGTAACATTTTTAGTGATGAAGAATTGTTTATACCATACCTACTGGAAGTGATTTAATGGATGACTGAGTTGACAATGTTAACCCTATAAGCGTCAAGCAACTAGTATACTAGTTGATTGCATGGGCATACTAGTTGATGCGCTTACTGACATCCAAGTGCCAATCTGTAAACTAGTCTGTACATTTAAATCAAAAATAATACATCATAAATAATAGTAAGTACCTCATATTATGTATCATTGTACTCATTACATTCTGATGATTAATTTGGTATATAGTTTACTACATAAAGAGTTATTTAACCAACTAAAAAAATATACAAAGTTAAAATTATGACAAAAGTGTTTGAAGCAGCAAGAAATAAATGGAGTCTAAACATTGTTTTTTTAGGAAGTACTGGTAGTTTTTTAAATTGTTTCATGAAAGCACTTTTTTCTACATTATGCATATTTTAGATCTGTAACTACAATTTTTTTCAGCCAAAAATATTTCTCAATGAAAACATTGGGTATCAGTGAATTTGTTTATTTTAAATTCAACATATATTCTGTTATTTACTCTGAAATGTAACTGTAGTTCCTTCCATTTAAAGTCACATATTTATTTGTTATACAGTAGAGTCTCGGTAATTCAAGTCTCGATAATCCGAGGTTCGGTGTAATTCGAGCCACAAATAGCACTGAATGTGACCATGCATTGTGCATTCTTTCTGATTGTAGGATACCGATCTTTAAAATTTTGTTTTCCAATGAATCTGTCAAGAGCAATTGTATAATAAGTCGCCGGTATTAAGTGCTTAACATTTTTTATAATGCCCTGATCCATTGGCTGTACAACTAAAGTCATGTTCGGGGGGAAAAAATAACCGTAACGTTGTTCATATAAGTGGGATAGAGTTATGCGCAGTACAAGTGTCAATAAACAATATGATTGTTCTGTTCTGTTTACAAAAGGTTTTTCGAGAATTAACAACAGACAGAGATTGGGCAGAGCATCAATGACAAACTACAGTATCGGTAGCTAACAAACCTGTCAGTTGTAGCTCATGTATCTCTGAGGGTGACGACTTTGTCGTTGAAACGTGTTTGGTAATTAAACTAATGTGAGTGAGAATAGTGTTATTTTTATTTTTTAAATATAAATTCCTTCTCACCCGTCGAGCTTAAAGTGTATTTTATAATCTATATATATATATAAAAGCGAAATACCACTGACTCACTCATCACGATTTCTCAAAAACTACCGAACGGATTGAAATGAAATTTGGTATGTAGCTTCCTCTAGGGCCATAGGTGCTAACTAAGAAAGGGTTTGAAAAAGTTCGAAATTTTAGGGGGGTTTGGGGAATCAAAGTTATTAAATCACGATTTCTTCAAAACTACCAAACGGATTGGAATTAAATTTGGTATGTAGCTTTCTCTAGGGCCATAGGTGCTCAATATGAAAGGTTATGAAAAATTTCAAATTTTAGGAGGGGTTTGGGGGATCAAAGTTACTAAAATCATAATTTCAGATCTTTTATTATTATGACAATAGTGCTTTTATTATTTAAGATCTATATATATAAAAGCCAAATACCACTCACTGACTGAACACTTAAAAAGAATACAATTATATTAAAAAGACTGAAAATACCAACCACCACGGGCAACGCTGTACGGGTCAGCTAGTATCATATAAAGTTCAAGGGACCGAACCGAAACTTCGAATTAACGGTATTTTCGAATTAAAGTCGTTCGAATTATCCAAGTTCTACTGTATATACAAAAATAACATCGAAACAAACTTTTCCCGGCATCGTTAACGTATCCCCTGGCATGACATCGCAACTCGTAAACGTTGCAGTGTAGTTACAAAAAAACTATTTATGATTTCTTTAGTAAGTTTCTATTTTGTAATGCGTATAAAATTACTTTTTTACTTCAGTGTTCAATATTAAATAGTGTATATTCAATAAAACTTTTAATTTTTTCGGAGATGCAAGGACTATAAATAGTAGTTTTATCTTAACCTCTACACATTCCGTGTATTTCGAGTTTTTTTATTTTAAAATTTTGTAATGCTAAATGAGCAAGGTAAGTAATGTGTGTTTAAATTAATATTTGGTAGATACATTTTTTTGTACGCAAGTGTGCAAAGCCATTCAGTCAATACTTCTTACATAAGTAAGTGAGTTGTTAAGAATTTTTTATGATATATTACTTGTATTGCTTTTTTAAATTTGTCTTCTACGATGACGAAAATAGCATTCCTTATACAAGTTTATCGAGTGGCCAGTATTTTGAACTTACCATAAATAGAATTTTTTTAGTCATTGGCTTGATTATTAAATGCAGAGTGGTCAATTAAAATTTTTACTTGTAACTTCCAAAGTTAGATATTTGTATAACTTTAGATCAACTAATGTTTTTATTTGGGGGTCATATAAGAATCAACAAAGTAAAAAATTTAATATTTGTGTCCTAAAGTACTTTGACTAATCATATCATATAATGGTATTACATTATTATTAGATTTTTGTGCAGTTAACTTGTTCTGTTATCACACAATTTCTCCAAATTAAGACATGGTAGTTTTGAGATATTAAATATTACCTGCATTGATAAAACTTTGTTTTTACAATTTCAGGGAAGACCAAGTTTGTTTTCTGACACGTTTAATACAAATACAACACTTTGTTTTTAAAATTTCAGGGAACAAACCAAATTTGTTTTTTAACACGTTCAGTACAAATACAACAAACACTTTGTTTTTACAATTTCAGGGAACAAACCAAGTTTGTTTTCTGACACGTTAAATACAAATACAACACTTTGTTTTTACAATTTCAGGGAACAAACCAAGTTTGTTTTCTGACACGTTAAATACAAATACAACAAACACTTTGTTTTTACAATTTCAGGGAACAAACCAAGTTTGTTTTCTGACACGTTAAATACAAATACAACAAAAACTTAGTTTTAAAATTTCAGGGAACAAACCAAGTTTGTTTTCTGACACGTTAAGGGTCTGCAGTACATAAAATAAGTTTCGAAGTTGACTCTACCGCTCCTTTCCTACGAGGCAGATTTGTGAACTACTAGAAGCAGTCGAAGCAATCCTCCGCCAGCCGCCTCACAAAAATAGTTCCAACGCACAGCGCATGCGTAACATTTTATCTTGTGTCTGTCTCCGAATCTCCCCTCCCCGTCTGAAATAGCCGAGTAGCAAAGTTTTCGTCAGCGATATAATCAACAAGTGGGTATATTTGTATTTAATTTTACCGCAGACATGATATTGAATACTAAATGAACATAGGCCTAATAGTTTCTTGTCTTGTTTTGTAACTTTATTTAGGGATAGTAAACAATTTAGGACATTTTGAACAATCTAATTTCTAAACAACTGAAATGTCTCAAGACGCAAAATTTCATTAAAAAATCTGATTTTTGCTTTTTATTATAGGAATTCATTGGCCTCACTCAATTATACTCGGAATAAAGGAGTGTACATATAGTTCTACGTTTATGTAGGCCTATTTATTTATTATCATAACAGATTTCGCAAAGTTTTACAAGAAAGTAAATAATGTTTATATGGTACAAATTCAACAATTTAAGTATGTAATTGTATGTACTTGTTGTTGTATTGATTCAACGAAATACGACACGATAAATTTAAACATCTCCAAGAACAATCAACCCCATGTACAAACACTCAGTAATATTTAAAGCTTATGTTAATTAAATTTAATTATAAATTCCAAGGTTGTAATATTTTTAAAACTATAATCATTTTTTTAAATAATATTAATTAAACAGATATAGGTATATAAATAAGTCATAGTACAATTTGTGTTTTTTTCAATAGACTATAATCAACAAAATGTATTACAAAACATAAACTTCTTTAAAAATACAAATATTTTATATTTTAAAAACCTGTGTACATGGGGGGGGGGGTGGTTCCTTTGGTCCAGGCTGGTTGTGTCCCCCGGTTTTCTACGGAAATGATTTGGTCACCTTATGCTAGGTATTGAAATGTCAGTCTGACATCCAGGCATTGATTTAATCAGGCAATTACTCTTATGAAATAGAAAAACTAAACACAACTGAACACAAACAGGAACAATATTATTTTCCGATCATTACAGTAAATGAAAAAAATGTAGACTAATAATAAAAATAAATTAAAAATATTTCAAAAGTAGTACACAATTTGATTACACACGTAAGGAAAATTTAAAATCTATAAATACTCAATTTTTCAATATTACAGTTCTATAAAAATATGAATGTTTAATTACAATATTAAAACTTAATAAGTTTTGTTATAATAAATATGTTTATACAAACTAATAAAACTAATTAAAGTTAATCAAACCAAATATTGTATACAAACAAATTTTAAATGAACAATAAGGAAAAATATACCTTAAAAAATAATTTATTTACATCATTATATTATTTTTATTACACTATTTATATCTAATTTAAATTTCTTACAAATTTATTTTGAAGCAAACCAATGAATACAGAAACTAACTAGTTTCTGTATTCATTGAGCAAACTGAAAGGGAAAGAATTACCACAGAGGATAATACTTAATCTGTGGAATTACCCCCGGAGTACCCTCACCGTTGTTAGGTGCTCAATGGCAGTTATTTATTGCTTTGTCTTTGTTTACTGTGTTTGTCTAAATAAAAGTAATTGTCACATCTTAGCCTAGTTCAAAGATGGAAATTCAACACTCAATTAATTATTAAAGTATCTTGAATAAATTTAGAAAAACTTAAATCAGGAAAGTAGGCGATCACACACACAAAGCGAACAGTTTTGGAAAGGAGCAGGATCGACATTTCTGCTGATATTCCTGACCTTGACGTAAAGTCTTTGGATGTCTACAATATTATTTATTATTATCTGCCGAACATCATTTCCTGGAATACTTTGTTAGGAATGCCGATCAACATCCGCTCTATAAAACGGTATGATACCAAGTTTAGTTATATTATGTTCAGAAATTATAAAAACTTGTTTGATATACCTTGACTGTAAACGTTTAGAAAGAGTAGTGGCTAAACTGGCGGCCATGAAATTAGTTGGGTGAGAATTGCGGTGTTGCCAGATATCGAACTAGTCAAGCGACGGAAGGTCGAAATTCGCCTACCTCCACGCACCAACTGGCAACACTACCCTTGCACTGTTGCAGCTTATAGTAAAAGTTGTTCGCGTCCATGGTGTCCTCAATCCACACGTGTTTCCCGGGTGGTGTTAAATGAACAACAATTAATAAAATTAACAACATTAATAATGACTTAAAATACTTCCTTACAAAAATCTTATTATTAATATGAACCCGTTTATTATTTAATTGTACCCTACGTTTCTTATTCCCATATGGTATGCGGTAATTCGCTTTGTAAAGGTACTAGGGGAGACACCTGCGTGCTCCGCACGCCAACCCCCAATGGGACCTTCTACAAACATATGTTATGTTTTATTTATAATAAAGGTGTATGATTAATAATAACCTCAAAACTAAGATTGTAAATAATGATAAATGGTCAAATCAAATTATTTCTTATATTTGATAACGGCAATTATAATAATGGTTAAAAGAACCAGCAAGGCTCAGGTCTACACTTTAAAACCCTAACCTAAAAGCTAGAAATACAAAAATAATTGCTTTAAATTTTGAAATCAGCTGTCAATGGAAATATTGGCGCAAACAGCTATATTACCTGTTATTTTATTCAATTGGTTGCTATGGTAATAAATGTAAATACATGTGTTGGTTTATCATTCTAGGCCTAACCTAAGAATTTTTCCCGACTAAATTTACAAATATTGAAATAAAAAAAAGGGTTTTATCGAAATGAATTATAGCCTATGTTACTCAGAAATAGTGTAGGTTTTTATTAGTAAAACTATTTTTTCAATCGGTTCAGTAGTGCCAGAGATTACCCCCTCCATACAAACAAACAAATAAACAAAAAAAAACTTTACCTCTTTATAATGTTAATGTAGATTAATTAAAAAGCATTGTTGGAATTGTATTAGCCTACGGTAAGAAAAAAATTAGCGGAATTATGGCTTAAACAAAAAAATCATGGTATTATCATCATACAATAATTATTTAAAGGAAATGCAAATGATCTATAAACATTAAAATTATTTGTTTTTTACTCTTGATTATAAAATGGCAACTTGCAACATTGCGCAAGGCTACCGCTACGGTTTTCGCCGAGCGCCCGCGTGTCTTTGTTCTTGATTCATACAGTTATGCATTTTACAACTAAAGTAAGAATCTCATAAAAATTTTATTCATACGATTCTCTACAATTTTGCAGCAGACGAAATCTTGCTGACCAAAAAAACAAAAATTGGTTGATGAAAAATTCAATAGGCCTACACAACGGTTTTAAATTAAATTACCATTTAGGTTTTTATTCTTCTGTTAATTATTTGCTGCCGTTTGACAAATAAAAAAGTCATACCATTGGAATCAGTAGCATTTTCAGAAGGCAGTGGTATAATTTTATTTCACATTGCTCTGTAGACAGATTCACAAGCACGAGAGAAAACACTACTATTGAGCTCAAAACCTTTACTTGACGGGTGTAAGTAGTAGAAATAACTACAGTACGAGTTGGCAACACCGACATTTCTCTCACCCGCCTAATTTCATGGCCCCGAGAAAAGTACCAATAAACTATAACCCCTAGTACTGAACTTGGTCGGATATTTTATGAACGTACTTACGGGGATTCAATCAGAAATCAGTATTTTGAAATAAGTTTTAATTTGTATCATCAACAGTAGGTTTTCAATTACTGTACATTATTTTTTGTATGTAATAATATTTCTTTAAAGAAATATATTTCAGAACAGTTTGCAAGTTAAGGATACTTTCATAAGTTACGTGTTTTTTTCGTTGAATAATTTAAATTCGATAATTTTTGAGTTGTAATATTGCAGACAATATTGAAAGTAGTGCCTTTTATCTGTAAAAGTTATATTCATACGCAACTGAGTAGTTCTTATATGATCCGCGCGAGAGCGACACCGTACGTCTAGGTACATTACTTCCTTTGAACACTTGTATCTGCTTTAATTTATAAGTTAGAAAATTCATTTTTTTCTACCAGATAAAAGATAAAATAACGGATGTTTTCCTTTTTTGAAAATTTCGATATCGGTTTTCATTGACCAACAAAAAATCAAGAACTTGAAACATTGTTTTCAAACTTGAACTCATTTTTTTCAAAAACTATCCAAAAATTGCAATTTTTTAAAAAAGGGAAACATCCGCGTTAACGTAATCTTTGAAATAAGTCGTAAATCATAACTGTGTGATTAAAATTGGCAGCGGTACGCATGTTCAAGTGTAACATTATTCTTATGGGCGAGAAAAGTGACGAGATTTATGTACTGCAGAGCCTTAAATACAAATACAACACTTTGTTTTTACAATTTCAGGGAACAAACCAAGTTTGTTTTCTTACACGTTAAATACAAATACAACACTTTGTTTTCACAATTATTAGTTACATTTCGTGAAACAAACCATTATCACTTTGTTTTTACAATTTCCAATTACATCTCAGGGAACAAACCCAGCTCCTAATAGCTTTGACTAATGGTGCCATTTAACCATATCTGGTAATGCATTTATTAGTACTAGCTTTTCTGCAGTTAAATTGTTGTTCTGTTGTCACACTTC
>JAGFPH010025862.1:0-10665 GCA_018207615.1 Philaenus spumarius
GCTTACGAACCGTCTTTCGAATTCAGTTCAAGGTAAGCTAGGTTTCGAATCGATCTATAGAAATATTTAATTTAGGCCTACGAACCGTCTTTCGAATACAGTTCAAGGTAGGCTACGTTTAGCGTCGATTTAGAAAAGTATTTAGTTTATTTATCTAAACTATTTTTAAATTCAAGGTATTTTATTTTAAAATATTTAATTACTAATAATCTATTTCGTAAACACTAAAATATATACCAATATAGGCCGTGCCCTATACATAGTTAGTACTGTAATAATAACTAGGTCTAACTACACAATCATGCCAAAGCGTGCAAGTATCGGCAAGCAGTAGCAAGTAGTGTAACGCAATGAAAAATATTCTAAGTGTTTAGAATAGTAAAGTAAATTATTATAAGGCGTATCGCACCGTGTGCTTAGCCTAGAGAAGGTCTTACCTGTTCAAGAGTCGGTGAGAGACAGAGCTGTATTCTGGTTGCAGTGACCTCCTTAGCTCGGTACGTCGTCTGCGCATGCGCTAAGAGTGGGGATTTCCCTTTCTCCCGCACCGCAGGGAAATTTCTTAGACTCTGGCATCAAACGTATAGGCCGGGGAATTTCGGTTTCCCTTGTACTTGGCCTTTTATTTAAAAAAAAATCACTGGTAAGAAATGTACCGTTACAACACCAAGAGACTACCAAAGGCAAGAATTAACAACTTCAAATTAAAACCATTCAATTATCACGTCTAAATCCAACTCAAAATTCCAGTACACATAAATTCCTTAAAACCAATCACTCATATCCTCTTCAACAAAAAAAATATCCTATCACAAATGTCATATATATACTTCTAGCCCAAATGCCACACATAAACAACAAGTTCACAACAGAGAAATCTAAACGTCAGCAGAATCTAATGTGACAGCAAGATCGCCGTCAGCAATTCCACAGCCACTAGGTCAAAGCTATAAAACTACTTTACTTCAAATAACAAAGTGAAACTCCACTTAAAAAAAAAACAAAAAGCAAAAACAAACAAAACCAAACAAATTGGTGGTACAATTTCATATGGGGTGAGGGAGTGTAAGGATTGGGGTAAACAACTTACCCCAAATACTTTAAAATAAAATAAATTAAAAACAATTCAACACAATAGAAGAAGTAGATCGAAATAAATTAAAAATTTGAGAACAAACGAAACTCTAATCGTAAGCAAAGAGGAAGTCGGACAGGAAACCGGGAGTCAGGTTTCTAAAATTAGAACGAACTGTGGAACCTGTCGATGATGCATCCACAAATTAATACAGGCATAAAAAAACCGCAAAATACGGGCAAATTGAGCAGCCAATCAAATGGTCTAAATTCAAAAATTAACCAATGACATAAGAAGTAATACCCGCTTCCAAAAAGAGAGGTGGGAGAGGAAGAAAATTAATGCAAGAGTCTTGGTGGGCATTTGAAAGGAACAACATCGTGTTAAAAAGAGTTTGGATAAATTCAACGCCATTTTAAACATTAAACATAAAATTAAAGCAGTAGTGAAAGGTGATTGTGAAGCCGAGAGTTCGAAAGTGTATTCAGTGTGTGGGAGTAAAAGAAATTAATAAATTTGTGTAAAGTGTTTCGTGTGGGAGTAAAAGAAATTAATAAATTTATGTAAAGTGTTTCGTGTTGGAGTAAAGGAAATTAATAAATTTATGTAAAGTGTTTGTGCGGGGTAGAAAGGAAGGAGAGAGAATGTAAGTAGAATAAAATTGTTTAAATAATTGTAAGACAGATTTCGAGGTAAAGAATATAGAGGCAAAACCATATACTAAACATTAATCTAATTAATTGAAAGATTTTCATATTTAATAATTCTAAATAACATAATACATGCAGGGGTGAGATCATTAGAATTAGCTGTAAATAGGGTTCATTTAGGAACACCTGAAAAGCAATTGGGGTTGATCTTGTGCATGTAAATAAAGGCTTGAAATCATTAATTTTGAAAGAGTTAAGTTCGAGGCGTATATAAATGAAAATTAGTGCTTAGATTTGAAGAGTAAAATTAATATTAGTTAATCTAGATACAAAGGAGTAATTTCAGGTGTTAAAGAGTTTATAGAAAGTTAGTCGATTAAGTAGAATTTGTTTATTTGTTTTCATGTATAGAAAGTTTAAAGAATATTTTTTATCAAGTTAAATAACAATTGTCTAATTGAATTAAATTGAGAGTCTGTAAATGGAGAAATTTTAGAAATCTAGTAAAACTCGATCTTAACTTTTGAACAATGTGTCTCTGTGATTATTAATACCTAATGCTTTGGAGTACCTCTAGAGCCTAGCGATATTTTGATTCCTGACGGGAATCTGGTGGACGCCCCCAGACTGTTGAACTATTAAAAGGTAAAGTTACATTTCAGAACTAAATATGCATGACGTTTAAGACAAGAAAACGTCACACAACTAGAATTTAACCTCACTAAGCAGAATAATCTTACATGATAGAGTCGCCCATTTACATAATCTTACATGGTGGAGGCTCCAAATCTATAAGTAATTAAATGTGGTATAAATAATTACAGAGAAAAATATAATCAAATGTGTTTAGAATAAGTAATACAATAAAATAAGAAAGATTGATAAAGCTGCATATAGGATGTTTGGTATATGGTTTTGCCTAATTAAATAATAAGATATGATTTTAAACAATAATAAATGGACTTAACTAACACTGACATTTATAAATTAAAAAAAGAGGAGGCAATAACAATTTTGAAGGAATTTAGAGTACAGACTAAAGAAAACACCACCCTAGACGAAATTAGGAGAACTTTAGCGCTAATTAAAAGAATTTACACACAAATAAAGACAGAGGCGGATTACAAAAAAGCATATGATTATTTAGATGACTTTAACACATTAACTCCACAACAAAGAAGCAAATATCCACAATTGGAAGAATTAGAAGCTTTAAGAAACCCACAAAAATTCAAACCAATAATAAATCCCACATTTAACTCAGAACAAAGTAAAGAATTAGCCTCAGAAGCAACCACACACACATACGATCCGGTAAACTTTGAAAAATTATACGTTAACGTAAAAGAGACACAAGAACCCATTTACGAAGAAATCAAAACACAAAACAGCACAAATAAGCCAGAAATATCCCCTAAAATGGAACGAAAAGAAAAAATACCTTTAATCCAACCCTCCCAATATCATGGTTTTCCAACAGAAGACATACATACCTTTATATCAAGATATGAAGTAGCTTCTAGAGCTAACGGGTGGACAGACATAACGAAAATAAATCTATTACCAACATACCTGGCCCAATCGGCCTTAAATTGGTATGACAGTTTCATCAAAAGGAACCAAGAAACGGACATTACCTGGGAAAACGCAAAAAAAGAATTGATATATCTATTTGCCCCTACAGCACAATGCCAAAATCTACAAATAATATTAGAAAATAAAGTACAGAGTGACAAGGAATCAGCAATAAGCTTGTATTTAGAAATTCAAGCCCTTTGCCGAAGAATTAACCCAGACATTGAAGAAAAACAAATAATTTCACATGTCATACAGGGTTTAAAACCGGAAATTTGTGAAAGCATAATAACTATGGAAAACAATACACTTAGCCAGTTAGAAAAAAATTTAAGAAGAATAGAACAACAGCTATTCCAAAAAACATTAAATAAACAAAGACACTATAGAAACACAGAAGATCACAATGGTAGGGAAAACAAACACCTTGAAACAATCAACACAATGTCGGAAAAATTGGAAAAACTTACAGAAATCGTACACTCATTAGGGTTCAATATGCAACAAAGGAACCAGGGCCAAACAACATTCCAAAAATATGACCACAAAACAAGACCGCAGTACCAAACCAACCAACAATACCAAAATAGGGAACGGAAAACAACAAGATTTAATAACGCGTACCAAAATTCCACTAACCAAACTAGGGCAATACAATCATGCACAATCTGCAAGAAAACCAATCATCCAACAAGCAGATGTTTTTTCAAACAGTATAACTGCAAAATATGTAAAATGGACAATCATACAACTGAACAATGCTCTTTCAATCAAAACGTGAAAACTCACCCAAAAGACACAAAAACCCAAAGCAGACCATACACCCAAATAAACCAAAAATATTGCACAAATTGTAGAAAAAATGGACACTCAATACAAGAGTGCTACTTCAATAACATTTTAAAACCAACTTACAACCAAAAAAACGGGGTAAATGGGGGGTTATACAAATAAATAACCATACAACCCCATGGGAAACAAATCTAAATACAAGATATCAACATTCACATACACCAGATAGGGAAAACCCAAATTTATGCTCACCCAACCAAATTAAAACTCATCCACCATATATAAAAAACAAAAATTGGCCTTGCAACAAAGCAAATCAAAACTTTTGCTCAAATTGTAAAAGAAATGGCCACACAATTCAAAGTTGCTATTTCAACAAATGCCAAAAACCAAAATTCAACCCAAAATGGGACCAAGGGGTCGTGATAAAAGAACATGGAAATACAACCCCAAAATACTCAAGTCAAAATATTGTCACAACTCATAAATCAAATATGCGACATACACAAAAAGCCAAATTACGATCTCTCACACAAGACAAAAAAAAGGTCAATGACAAACTGTATTCCATTTCATTAAGAAATCAGAAGTACCAACAGACAACCGGCAATTCACATGACGGAAGCACAATTCCACTAACTTCAGTCAATGTTGAAACACAATACCCATCTCAGGAGATAAACACAACGGACTTCACCGCAGGTCAACAGCACGAGGAAAATAATGGCGTCAATGCACTAGAATTACAGCAATCGGTGCAAAAACAAGGTGCTCTAGATTTATACAGTATATTTCATAAACAATATTTACACCAAAATGGTGTACCTAAGGCTAGGAAATCGGAAAATGATGTAACATGGGATGTATATAATACCCTATTTTTAAACAAATCTGAAAATTCAAGAGTTTGCACAATAGATGTAACATTTGACACATTAGATGAACAAAACATTGAATCAATCATAGACTCAGGTGCCAATGTATCCATATGTAATTATGATCTAGTAAAACAAAAACCACTAACATGTCAAACTAATTCAATAATAAAATCTGCCACAAACAATAATCTAAAGATCCATGGAGAGATAACATTACCATTCAAAATAAATAATATAAATTTCACAAATAAATTTTATATTGCATCAGGGATAAATGCAAAAATTATACTAGGCAATAACTTTCTACTAGCAAATCAGGCTAAAATAGACTACTGTACCAAAAAAATAACCCTCAAAGCAAATAACCAAGAATGTGTAATAAATATGAATGAATCCTGGTTGGAAAATTTGAAAAATATACGTTTAATAATAAATCACAACATAATAAGCAACCCAGAAATAAGAACTAATGAACACATTAAAATTGCATCGGGACAGAGTTTATGTATACAAACGATAGAAAATTATAATGAGCACATGGACTTTGAAACGGACAGACACTTAAGGAGCAAAAACAAATTCATGCCTATATATCAAATCAAGACAATCAATACTATGTTCATATATACAATGCGACAAAAAGACCGCAAACACTGCTTCCTAGAACACTTATAGGCCATCTAAATAAAAATAAAGAGGAACCACAAATTTATGAAAACTTTAACAAAAAAAATACACCCGCACCGCCTACACTACAGGAAAACTCAAATAAAGAACAGATTTATGATAAAAATGGAGTGCAATTTCAAATTAGTGAAAATTTAACCGAGACACAACACAGACAAGTTACAGAAATAATAAAAAAACATAAACATATATTCACAACAGAGGTCAGGGACCTAACACCAGCCAACATAAAACCAGTAAAAATACAGACTATCCCAGGAAATTCAGGGGTAATCGTACCACCCTACAGACAAAGCAATCAGGAAAGAGAAATATTAAACCAAGAATTAGACAAATTAGTTAAGGCAGGAATTTTAGAAGAATGCCCAAATTTTTCAGAATATGCGTCACCAGCATTTATAGTTAAACATCAGGATAATACTCACAGGCTAGTAGCAGATTTTAGGAAAGTTAATGTACAAATAAAAAACGAAAATTTCCCCATACCAAGTTTGCAACTAATGTTCAGTTGCTTAACTAACTCACAATACTTTACAAAACTAGATTTGAAAAATGCCTTCTTCCAATTACAAGTTCATGAAGAAAGTAAACCACTGTTAACGATTAGAACACAAGACAGAATGCTACGATTTACCAGACTCCCTCAGGGACTGAAGGTTTCAACTGGAATATTCCAGAAAAATCTAAACAAAATTTTAGCAAAACACCTATTTTCAAAAAGCCTTTCTTACCTTGATGATACAATAGTTTTTGCACCAACATTTGAAGATAAACTAATTAACCTAGAAGCCGTTTTAAATGAATTAGACATAGCAAATTTAAAATTAAACACAAAAAAATGTAAATTTTTCTATAAAGAAATTGAAATATTAGGTCACAAGGTCTCAACTGAAGGGATTGAGGCTTTACAATCAAACATACAACCAATATTAAACTTTACACAACCAAAAACATTACGAAATATAAGGGCCTTCCTAGGAGTTTCAGGCTTCTTCAGAAAATTTATAAAAGACTACGCAAAAATTACACACCCTTTAACAGAACTTCTCAAAAACCAACAAGAAAAAAACTCTAAAATAATTTGGACAGAAAATTGTAACAAAGCTTTTGAAGAAATAAAAACAATATTAACCAATCCGCCATTGCTATTACATTTCAAAGAGGACAGAAACACGCGAGTTTACACAGATGCATCAAACATAGGAATAGGAGCTGTACTAACACAAATAGACCCAAATAATAACCAAGAGTTTCCAATCGCTTACCTCTCTAGAAAATTAAAACCTCATGAAACGAGATATTCGACAGTAGAAAAGGAAATGCTAGGACTTGTATATGCTATAGAATACTGGAGAGAATATTTATTAGGAAGAAAAATCACATGTTTTACAGATAACTCTGCACTACAATATTTTCAGACTTTTAAAAATCCGTCAAATAGATTAGGCCGGCTGGCAACCAAACTTGTAGATTACGACTTAGATATAAGATACAAAAAATGAAAACAATGGGTTTACCAGATTTCTTATCAAGACAAGAAGCAGAAGAAGAAATCCCACAAAACTTTGAAGATGTATTTCTAATAAACGCAGACACACAAAACTTAGAATTGAAACAATCACAAGATCCATATTTGAAACAAATTAAGCTTGCACTTTTAAACGTAGATAGGAGTAACAAAAAAATTGATAGAGCATCCAGACATTACATTATAGAAGACCAAATTATGTATTACAAGCAGTTCAATGGGGAAGAAACAACCAAACTTTTAGCAATACCAAACGAACTTAAACAGGAAATTTTAAGACAAGCACATGACAGTCCTTTAACGGGTGGACATTTTTCATACTTTAAAACAATAGCAAAGATAAGAGATTTAACCACTGGCCAAATTTAAATAAAGACGTACAGGATTATACAAAGTCTTGTGAGACCTGCCAAAAACGGAAAATCCCAACTAGAAAGCCATACGGGCTACTAAAACCAATATTAGCAACACATAGGCCTATGGACAGAATAATAATAGATTTCATAGGCCCAATTACTTCATCTTATGCTTACAAATATATATTAACATGTACGGAAGTATCCACGAAATATGCTTGGGCATTTAAATGCAAAACAGCAGATGCCAAAAACGTAGCTGAAAATTTAATAAAATTGATACTGACACATGGAAAATGAGAATACTACAATCAGATAGGGGTACGCATTTTAACAACGAAATAATCAAACACTTAGCAACTACACTAGGGATAAACCAAATTTTCAGCAGCGCATATTCACCACAAACACAGGGATTAACAGAAAAATTCAATGGCACACTCGCCAATATGTTATCACATTACGTACACAAAAAACCAAATGCATGGTCAAAATATATAGACAAAGTAGTATACTGTTACAACTCGACGAAACAAACAAGCACCGGTTTCACGCCAAATAAACTTATGTTCGCTTTTGAACCAAACGACCCCATGGAGATCATACAAATACAAGAAAACCAAAATTACGACATCCAACAACATCTAAACAAATTCAAGAAATTAGAAAAACACTACCCAAATAATTCAAAATGCCCAAGAAAACCAAAAATTTTATTACGATAAGAAGAAAACCGACTTTGAATATCAACAAGGGGATGAAGTCTTAATAAGACGCGAATTCCATGGCAAAACACCCACAAAATTTGACATGAAGTATACAGGGCCATATACAATTATAAAAAAAATTAATAAATTAACATATCAAGTAGAGATATTAAGATATGGAAGACTCCAAAATGAACCAATACACATTTCCAGAATGAAAATGTATCATAGAAGGTCATAAGAAAAAAAAAAAATATATGTTATGTGTAAATTTAAGTGTCACAAGTAGATAATAACTCGAGATCTGTCTATATTTAATATTGTAGAAAATAGAAATAAGTTGCATGTACTAGCTTTAAGAGTTGTACTAATTAAGAATATTCAAGGCATTATCATGAATTGTATTGTAAACAAAAACATTTTTTAAACTAAAGCCTTGTTAACAGATAGTAAACGTTTAAAAACAAAAAACAAAATAATAATAAATAAATAAAAGCTATTAAATAGTATACATTTCAAATTAAATAAGTAAAACCAATAACTATTAAATCCTAAATAACATTGCTTTCAAGAGTAAACAATAGCTTTGAGATCTGATTTATAAAAAAAATTGTAAACATTTAAAGAGACTTACGCCTACGCTTAGTAATGTCATGTGTAAACTAAGGTAAAAACAAACAAAAATATATGTATACATATACATATATCAAGAAATCTGTCTATATCTTAGAATGTTCATTGTAGACTTAAGGAATATGTACCAAATTTAAGCACTATTAAAATTTTTTATTTTAATCTCATTTTAACAGGACAATAAATAATAAATAGGAATTTATTGTTAATAGGACTAAATAATATATAGGAAAACCAACTAAAAAATAAAAATTGTTTTCCATTTTAAAGTTAGTATTTAACCAAATAAAATCAATAAAACAAAACGCATTGAATAAACCTTTCAAAATTAAATAATAACTCGAGATCTGTCAACACTTAAAGTCATGAACACATAAATAGTGTAGTTCAAATAATGTGTAAAAAAAAAAAAAAAAAGAAAAAGAAAACACTTTCTAAAAAAATCGGAAACAGGGGAAGGGGGGAGGGAGACGTCCTTGCCGCCTAACCTAGTAACTCCGATAACAATAGCGAAGATATAAAATTGGACTAAAGCATTGATCACGCCGAAGTCCCGTTTTTGTATATTCAGCACTTGAACAAAACATAGACTACATAAATCTTCAATAACTAAAAAAAGGATCAATAGAAATAGACCTACCATGTGACTGCCAAATAACTGACCTAAACAAAAATGTACTGATTAGGACCATAACCCCTTGTGATGCGAGGGACACCAAACAAATCGACCTGACACACATAATACCTGCAACATGGACTGACCTTCACACCATAAAGATCAACCCACTGCCAAATACACATAAATCAGAGTTCCAAAATATGAAAGACATCTTAAACAAAGATTGGAACATATCCATACCAACATATATAATTCGGAACCTAGTACCTGAAGAAACATTTCAACACATTCAACTACAAAACAATTGGTCGGATATCATAGAAAACAAGAGAATTATGTTTTACATCATAATAATATGGGCAAGTATATTAACGATACTAATACTAATACAATGCTACATACTACACATCCTGAAGATAAAATTAAAGGCGCAGAAACCACAAATAACACTGTGATGATTAATCCGGTAATCGATACAATAATTCGGTTCTTGGGGATACAGCCAGTAAAAATTTATACGATAACGGTGCCAGAATAGTTGCAGCTTAGCTGGGATCGTTCCAGGGGTCTAAGTGATTTAATAACGGTGTCTAAGTAGATGGTTGTGTGGTAGTTGTGCAGAGAGTGCGTGTGTAGGTGTTGGTTGGTGTAAGGCTCAGTTAGTTGTATTAAGTCGACAAGGACTAATACAGACTTATTTTCATCATCGCCTTTTTTGGTGTTGTTTTCCCTAAACGTCGTAGCTGGTGAGGGTTGAGCTTACCGTGTCGGATAGGAAATAATAGAATATCTATGGTTCGGCTTGACAGAAAACTATTTAATTTTTAGAAATATCTACTTACAACTATTTAGTTTAGGCCTCCGAACCGTCTTTCAAATGCAGCTCAAGGTAGGCCGAATTTAGTGTCGGTTTAGAAAAATATTTAAATAGCTCGTTCGATGCAAGCTTACGAACCGTCTTTCGAATTCAGTTCACGGTAAGCTAGGTTTCGAATCGATCTAAAGAAATATTTAGTTTAGGCCTACGAACCGTCTTTCGAATGCAGTTCAAGGTAGGCTAAGTTTAGTGTCGGTTTAGAAAAATATTTAAATAGATCGTTCGATGCAAGCTTACGAACCGTCTTTCGAATTCAGTTCAAGGTAAGCTAGGTTTCGAATCGATCTA
>JAGFPH010025864.1:0-10665 GCA_018207615.1 Philaenus spumarius
TTACAACTTACATAAGCTAAATAAAATATTTACATATACAATACACACACAGGTCTCTATATGAACACATATCTTACAATATTACCCTCCCAACAAATGGAACTTTCCATTTCAAATCGGTGATTGTAGGCAGACTTTTATACAATATACATAATTTATTTTATTTTATTTTGTATTTGATGTTTTTATTATTTCGTTGTTGTTTTAGTATTACAGTTTGTCTTAACTATCCAACCAGTATAAGTAAATAATTTTAAATGTTTAAAGTTATCTAGTAGGAAACAATACAAACTGCTCTTTATGGCAAGGCGGTACACCAACAAGATTTATAATTGAACATTTTTGTTTGAATGTTGACCACCGTGCTCTGTGTATATTCAGTCGTGTATTGAACTCGCTTTAAAATTGACAATCTGTTCTTCAGTACAAAATAATAAAACAATAAGATTCCAATAGTGACACAGGAAAATCAGTTGTTTTTTATCACTACTTTCTTATCATACACCATTAAATGTAACGTAAAACGTTTGTTTGCTTCCAAATAAGTAACTACTAATCTGATTTAGTGATTACTTTATTTAATGATTATTTATTAGTAATAAAACTGCAGATTATTCAAACTTCAAGTTATTGTCTTCATTATAGATTTGTTTGATAATTTAGAGGTCGTATCTAGTAAGAGTATTTACCACTTAGAATTTATGCAAATACAGCACTCTCCAAATACAAAATCTTATTATGAACTTAATTAAGATAAAAAAGGCATCGAGTAATTTAATCAAATTAACGGGCATGACAAAAATATAATGATATTTTGCTTAAAGTTTTTGTTTTGAGGTCAGATAGAATAAATATTCCGGCGAGAAAAGTGTGTAACACAAGATACAGACTGGAATAGCGCTTTTACACTTTCTGCTACTTTGCTTCAACAAATAATTGTTTAAATAATACAGCAGTTTTTTCCCTGCATACAGTTTGCTATACTGAATTTTGTACTGTATTTAAAGCAGAACAAAAAAAAAAACACTATAACCGAGCAAAAAGTAAATTATTCCTTAGTATATTAATTCCACCTAATTGAGTATGTTTTTAGACCATTTAAAATAATTTTCTTTCATGAAGCCGTAGTCTAGTGGATAACGAGGCGTCTTTCTGAACACAAGATGCCAAGTTCGAATCTAGGCTAGGGAGACCAGATATCTAATGATATGTGTGGTTTGAGGGTAGGAGGGCGGAAGTAAATCAAACGGTGGTTGGCTCGCTTCCAAGCTGACGGGATATGACTAGATATCTGGTCTGGGGCTGTTTTTCATAATTTTACTAAGGTATGTATATATTTACTAAAAAAAAACCAGTAAAAAATAAAAAAATATTTTTTAGTAAACAACCTTACATTAGTTAATCTTATAAACATACATAAAAACAAATAAAAAAGCCGAATTTTTATTTGAATACCTTTTTCACATCATATGATGTGCTTACTTTTGTAATATTTAAAAAAAAAGATATTTTTAAATTTCGCAAAAATCAAAAATTTGTTTACATAAAAATACAAAAAACGAAGCAACCATTGGAATTTTTTGAAAAACCTAAAACATCACTTTTTTAGTTCCAAACAGTGGGAAAAACTCACTGATGAAAGGGTTAATTGAGCCTTTATCTAAACCCCTCAATAAACTTATTTGCTACTCTCTCATTCAGTTTTATCAAAACCACCTCCGTCTAAATCGGAAAGATTGTAAAATACAAATTTAGAAGGCTGTGACTGACAAACGGACGAACACACCTGAATCATAAAATCCTGAATAATCCATGTTTATAATATTAATCCAGAATACGAACTGAGAAAGTCAAACAACTACCCAGCGTTTTGTTAGTTAATACTTTACCTCTGCTAACGAGTTTTTGTTGCAGCTTTACTTCAAATAAATAATTTTGCTTTCATGACGTCATCACCATCAAGACCCGTTGATTTCAACGTTCTGTAATACTTTGAGATTTAATTCTTTAATATACTAAAGTACTTCTATTAATTATTTCAAATTAAATACTCAGATATTATTGGGGCTACATGTAATCTACATTCAAATAGATAACACATAAACGTCTTATTCAGATTGTTGACTTCTGTAGGACATCAATTATTTAATTTCTTTACTATTTTTCATAACTTGGAGAGACCCTTCCAAATAAAAGTGTAATAAGAATTAATTATATAAGCTAAGACGGTAAATAATATAAACCATGTGTTTATTAAAATATTCAGTTAGATATTAACAAGCAATGCAATAAAGGAAAAAGGACCTTTATGACTTTATGACGGCATACCTGTCCTACAAATTAGAAATAAAAATATATGCTTCCAAGAATGAAATTAGCTGAAATTTTTGAATGAATATATTAGAGTAAACAACTGTTTATTTAACAAATTCTAAAAATCTTATTGCAGTATGTGTGAATTTAAATGTTTCCTGAAACTTGGAAACAACGTCAAATGATTTATTTTTCACAAACCTGGAAACCTCCTAATAAACCATCTAAATATATTTCTTATACTTTATAAGTACTTTGAACCTTATTCAAAACTTCGAAGTAAATTTAAAATTGATTCACGATATCTCATTTTTAGTCAGGCTTAAAATCTCATCACTCCACTGCTCAACACCTTCTTCGACTCTCTAAAAAGTTTAAAAAATACAAGTTTTGAGAGTAAAAAATGCACAGCTGTTTCAGTTTTAAGTTAAATAGAACTAGGTTTTATTATAAAACCTTTATAATTTATTTAAAAAAAAAGATACCTACATAACTAATAAATAGTAATTAATTATTACTCTTCTGTCAGACCTATTATTAAAGCTGGTGTCTCCCAAGACTTTGGTGTTCCAACATTATTGATTTTGTACAACTATGTCCCAATTTACCTTCTTCATCGGAAGAAACTTTTGCAAAGACACTGCAGTGATCAGTTAAAACACCAATTTTGATCAAACTATAGCAAACTTACAAATACAAATTTGATATTTTGTGTAAATAAATATTGATCTTGACTTGTCAGCAGATATACTTGATAGAATAAACTTAGAACACAAAATCTCACAACTAATACGTTTATTAACTCAAACTCGTTTCAACGACAAAATCGCCATCTTCAGTGATACCCGAGCTTCAATAGTCCAACTATAACTAAATCTAACAGTGTTTCATGTCCCGTATTTATACAGAATTCAAATGGGCGTGACTTAAGGTTACGATACATTAGTGGAGCGTTACCAATTGCCTTGTGTTATTATAACTAGCCTAACATTCTATATAACTAAACAAGTTACTAACCTAATAATAATCTCACACAATACATTATTTTTATATTAATATAGAGTTTTGTATGGGTCCTAATTCATTATTTACAATTATCTTACTATGTTTGTTAATATAAAAAGTTTCCGAAGAATCTATTGTGATAATTTCAGTTAAATTTTTCAATAATACAGAGTTTTCTATTTTTAAATTATGGTTCTCATCTAAACAATGTTTAGCCATAGCAGATTTATCTGGCCTATTGTACTTTATATGAGAAAAATGTTCTTTAATTCTTGTCTTCATACTTCTTAAAGGTTGGCCTATATTATATTTTTTCACACACATTTCACAGTTTAAACAATACATTCCACATTTGTCCAGTTCTTGAATTTTATGTTTAGGATTTCCTAACATTTTACCAAGATTATTCTCAGCTGACATAGCTACATTTAAATTTGCATATTTAGCTAGCGATTTTTTAACAGTATGAGGCAATGGTGGAGCAAACGTTATATCGTTGTTGGAGTTTGTTGATTTCCAGGGTATATCTCGATTCCTTGATTTGTGCATCACGGCATCAAGATGGCGACTTTGTCGTTGAAACGCGTTTGAGTTAATAAACGTATTAGTTGTGAGATTTTGTGTTCTAAGTTTATTCTATCAAGTCTTCTCACAAATCAAGTTCAATATTTATTTATAAGTATGGCATTCAAGTCAAATGAGCTGAACCGGCTACATAAATTAAAGTTAAAGGTTAGGTTATTATCGGACGATATTTGGTTTTTAAGTGCGTGTAGAAAAGGTAAAGAGTTTCCAAAGTTTATTAAGATGCACCAAACCTTACGTATTATTAATTTTCTATAAATACTACAAAATGGTGGTTAGTCAGAAAACTAAATATTTATGGACTTATGTGTATGAAACTTTTGACTAATATTGACTCAAAAACAATATCATAGTTTCAGTATGGTTTGGAAACACTCTGAACACTAGTCTTTGTTTTATTTAGCAGTCATAGAATATATTTCTGCGTATATAACCGAATATATAATCATGTCTTAAGTTTGTTTGATAGTAGAGCGCTTATAAATTACAGCTAAATATTGAAACTCTTTAATTTTAAGTAAACCTGTTGAGGTAAGTTGCGCATCTGCATTAACCACGACTATTCTAAAACATTGTTAATTGTGTTGTACATGCTTTAGTGACGTCACAAGGCAGCTCGAAATAATACTTTGTATGTGCATGTCTATGTGTTGCTACGAGGTAAATATGTGTCATATTAAATTGTTATTAAAAGACTTCATGCAGGCCACTCCTTGTGTTATGGCTGGATATTAAAAGCGATATACTTGATAATGACTCAGTGTGTAAAATCACCTTTATGTGAATGCACTATCTGAAGTAACATAATGTACAGTGTGTATAGAAAGTACGAACTAGACAATTCGACTTTTAATACCAAATCCCATGTAATTCTACAACTATATCAACATATCCGAATAATCCGAGCTTTGCACGTTGACCTCCTTACCTACCTCTACACACATATCTTAACGTTTCTTTATAATAAAGGACAGGATAATCGTAAACTAAACAAAGATACTAAGTAACACTAAATGCTGAACTGAAGTAATAAGAGTAAGATATGTTATATAACATCTATTGCAATTAAGGTAATTAGGTAGTCAGAGTTGTATTCGACCGACCAACAAAGTAAAAGTCTTCCCGAAGTACATGTTACAGTTATGTGTTGTAAATATTATACGTCATTCTGTTATATGTGATGTAAACATTTTAATCTGATGATGAAACATACGTTTGGAAACGCCTCGTAAACAAACGCAGTCATAATACTGATAAAAAGTACATTTTGTTATACATAGTAGGTTTTAAGGCATTATATTTAAACACACATCTATATTAATTGCAAATGATATAAATAACTGTTTTAAATTTCGAAAAGAAATTTGTATTGGAAATATATGAGTAAACTGCTGCTTACTGCACACACACTCATCTTCTTCAGTCAGAAGATATGCGGATTAAAATATACAAAAGAGTCATATAATGTTTACATTTTAGAGTTATTTTAAATAATTAGTATCTTATTTGTATTTTATAAAACCTACTTGTTGCTATTCCCTGTAGATTGATATATTATTATAGATTGATACTTTATAGGCAGTAAACTTACCAATTCTAAATATATATTGTGAACTGAAGGATGCACCTTCGTTCTTTTCTCGTCAACCCATCTTCTACCAACACATACAATATAATTTTTTTAAATAAAAGTGTAGGAGTAATCATGAATTAACCTAGAAACTATAAATAATATTATTAGTCTTATTCAAATTATTACGTTTATGATATAATACATGAGTTATAATAAAGGCTAATAAGCATTACTTATACCTATCCCTAAGTACAAACTAAGTTACAAATTATTGTAAAAAAAATTATTTATTACTAATTGAAAATTATGTGATGTTTACAAGTTATATTAAACAGTTGAGATTGTATAAACACATCTTTTTACAGCACTTTATATTATACATCTCAATTAATTAAACGAATAGATTTAAAAAAAAATCTATTTATATAAATAAACTTCCTTTTAAATCTTTTGTACATTTCAGTATTTTTATAGCCATATTCTTTACATTGATAAATAATAATACAATGGTAATATTAGCAAAGTTTTTGTATAATTTTACTTACAATTTAGATTTTTATTTGTGGGATTCTATAATATTGATATTATATTGCCGTCTCATAACAGCGATATTAACGACAAAACGATGATTCATTTGTGTTACCTTAATTCTAAAGGAAATATATTTATATAAATAGTGAGTTTTTACAATCAGCCTTTTTGAAGTTAGTATAACACAAGATTGTATATTATTGTAACATATGAACCTGAAGTAATTAAAATGTGTTCCCTTCCCGTAAATTTCCCACCAGGCCTGTGTATGCAAGAATCCAAAACATTTACCCATAGCACGTAAACTTAATTCAAATAAAAATTTTTGGTAACATACAAGACAATTTTTCTAAATAAATTGACAAATAATTTTTTAATCTTCTTAAAATTTTCATTAGAAACTATTTTTTGTAATTGTTATTCAAGAATGTTGCATTCCTTATCCCTTATGTTTATGAATTTTAAACATTAATTGTATTTGTCGAATATTTTTTCTCGCACCCTGCACTCATTAAGAGTTATTTGACGTCCCTCGATGTTCCAAGTTATTCATTAGTATTACAACTTACATAAGCTAAATAAAATATTTACATATACAATACACACACAGGTCTCTGTATGAACACATGTCTTACAATATTACCCTCCCAACAGGTGGAACTTTCCATTTCAAATCGGTGAAACACAAATTTCACGAAAAGTGTTTAACGAGATTGTAGGCAGACTTTTATACAATATACATAATTTATTTTATTTTGTATTGTGATGTTTTTATTATTTTGTTGTTGTTTTAGTATTACAGTTTGTCTTAACTATACAACCAGTATAAGTAAATAATTTTAAATGTTTAAAGTTATCTAGTAGGAATCAATACAAATTGCTCTTTATGGCAAGGTGGTACACCAACAAATATTTATAATTGAACATTTTTGTTTGAATGTTGACCACAGTGCTCTGTGTATATTCAGTCGTGTATTGAACTCGCTTTAAAATTGACAATCTGTTCTTCAGTACAAAATAGTAAAACAATAAGATGCCAATAGTGACAAAGGAAAATCAGCTGTTTTTTATCACTACTTTCTTATAGAACATTAAAAGTAACGTAAAACGTTTGGTTGCTTCTAATTAAGTAACTACTAATCTGATTTAGTAATTACTTTACTTAATGATTATTTACTAGTAATAAAACTGCAATTATTCACACTTCAAGTTATTGTCTCCATTATAGATTTGTTTGATAATTTAGAGGTCGTATCTAGTAAGAGTATTTACCACTTAGAATTTATGCAAACACAGCACTCTCCAAATACCAAATCTTATTATGAACTTAATTAAGATAAAAAAGGCATCGAGAAATTTAATCAAATTAACGGGCATGACAAAAATATAATGATATTTTGCTTAACGTTTTTGTTTTGAGGTCAGATAGAATAAATATTAAGGCGAGAAAAGTGTGTAACACAAGATACAGACTGGAATAGCGCTTTTACACTTTCTGCTACTTTGCTTCAACAAATAATTGTTTAAATAATACAACAGTTTTTTTTCCCTGCATACAGTTTGCAATACTGAATTTTGTACTGTATTTAAAGCAGAACAAAAAAAAAGCACTATAACTGAGCAAAAAGTAATTTATTCCTTAGTGTATTACTTCCACCTAAATGAGTATGTTTTTAGACCATTTAAAATAATTTTCTCGTAATCTCATCATTTTTTTGTTCCAGTTTATTAAACTACAAAAAAAAGCACGGAAAGAGGGTCATAAAAGTCATTTTACAAAACAAACAGAATTTTAAAACAGAATCTATACATCTTGTAATTTGAACTAACAAGAAATAAGGACGTTTGTGTAAATGTATTTCTATGTTTCGGAAATTTTCTAAAATTCTATGTTAAAAATAAAAAATATATATTTTATAATTTTCTTAATTCCACTACACAAATTCTTAAACTATTTTAATTATTTATAAAACATCCAATTCTTGTATACCAAATAACAAATATGATTGGATAGTAGTTATTTCTATTTAACATTTTCAACTGGTTCGCTATGTTGACTATTGTCTTTCAACCTTGGTCACTAACATCAACAAACGAAAAACACATTAACCCTTGACTAGTAATATTATCTTAAGAATCAAGAACTTTCAGAAATTGCTTAATATTGCTTTTTTCGTGAGAAGTGTCTCAATTTTCTGGAAAAAAATTAAATTATCACAATTTGAAATACAAATAATTTCAAATAAAATAAATTTCTAAAAAAGTGTTTGAAAAAATGTATTCCTTCCCTTGAAATATTTGTGCATTTAAAATACATACCTCAGCAGATATTGTCTGCCGAACAATTTAATAAGATGTTTATTTTTAAAATATCTAAACTTACATTTATAATATATCCACAACACCTCTATTATACTTGGATTTTATTGTTTAGGAGATTATTGTGTGCGTTATTTGTAACCTTGATTATACTCCTGTTATTACTTTTTAATTAAGACATTTAATACCATTTAAAGTCTTAGATTTGTGTTACGACGAATTATATACATTTATTGAAAATACATATTGAAGATTGTATGAAGAGGGTGTAGGAAAATTTAGATGAGAAATTCGCAGAACTATTGTACCCTAGCACCAAAAATAGTTGGGGATTGGATGGCCCAACAATGGTCTACCACGGTTGGCCAATGGTACGTATTGGCCAACTTGTCTTCGTTGGGCCAACCCACCAATTCCCAACGGTTGACCAACCATTGAATGTTTGGGTGGGCCAACTAACCATCAGTCTACGTTGGGGCCAACTAACAATCAGCCTACGTTGGGCCAACTAACCATCTGCCTTAGGCAAATCCACGGTGGCCATTCCAGCTGAATACACATTTTGTTGTACTGGGCCAACCATAATTTACTATTAAGCTCCAGTAAATAAATGTATAAATGAAAATTGAAATGAAAAAAAGGAATTGAAATTAAAATGAAATAAAACTTAAAAGAAAAAAATCAATAATAAAAATTTAACTACTAATACCAAGGAACACTTCAGGAATAAAAAACTAAAAACAAAGTAAATTACTGTAAAAAAACATTTATTATCTTAACTCAAATGTTAAGTGCCTCTTCTAAAACATGATCTCAAACACTTTGATAATTCCCTTTGCACAATTGAAACATCTGTAAGGCTTCTATTATAGTCTATTGTTAAAAGTTAGTTCCACTGTTTCTTTAAAATTCCATTTATCTTATTTTATTATTTACACAAACAATCAAGTAATTAAAGTTATTGTTTATCACACTAAAAACGCAAAGATCACTGTTGAAATCACACCATAGAACCAAACTCCTCCTAAATATATTAGACACTAACACTGGAGGCTCTTAAGTTGGCCTACATAGACACACAAATATCCCAAACCAAATTTAAAGAAACGTAGATCTTCTAATAGTTTAAAATGACTACACCAACTATAATTATTTACCTTTCTTTATGCTGAAAAATGTGTAGTCTAACAGTTATTTTATGATTTAAAAAAACATCGGTGTTTGTATGGTCACATTAAAAGTAAAATCATACACATCATACTACATAATTTTGTAAAAAATTGTGAACGAACTTTTAGTATACCACTACTTAGTGGAATAGCATTCCATGACAACTTGGAAAATAAGAAGTACTTATTACATAACTTTGCAAACATACAAACATAAAACATACTGTGACTAGAAACTTTAAGTTAGTTTATTTCAGTTTTTCTGTTTTTAGATTAGGACCCAACTTTGGCAAAAGAAGTAGTGGTATTATACAATTTCGCCAATGTGTGTAGCCTATCATTCTAATTTAATCATTTAACCAATTAGTCTGACAAATTTGAGGTGAAAATTATATATTTTTGTTATTTTACAAATCATCAATTTTAATTTTAAAAGTGGTGATGCAATGTTACCTGCTTGAATTACTAGCCTAATAAGGGCAAGAAAAAGATTTAAGTAACATGAGGCAAAAGCGGAAATTTATTCGTATTTTTAACTTTCTACCCTAATGTATAGTTAATTATGTTAGGCCTATTTAAAAGTAAAATATCATTAGTTGTAGGCCTAGCAGCAGTTTAATTTATATTATAAGTAAGAACAATACACTTTTAGGTTATCTTTACATTTTGTTAAAGTGCCGCCTTAGCAGAAACATTAATTAACAAAATTGCTATCTTAATGAAATTCCATAACCATACTAAATCAGGTACAATATATATGTTAATATAAGTAAACAAGAGTTTACTTGTTGATTTTGAAATTACATTTATACACAACTGACCGATAAAATAAACCGATTGAAGTAATACAAAAATCGACTGAAAAACATATTTTTTTTAATACAAAGCAACATCAAAGTTGTTGGGCAATAGTTTTATTATCTGTAGGCCCAAAGTAAGATATTGTGGTTGGGCCAGTCCAAAATTTTCAAACAAAGGCCCTTCGTAAATTATGTAACCGAGGGCCAACGATGTTTAATTCGGTTGGGCCAATGTTGGAATATTGTTGGCAAAACCACCCACCATATACCAACCATGCCAACCAATTCCCAACGTTGGCCCAACGAACCTTGTTGATAGGGTACATTCAGACCATCATCTGTAAGCTATTTTTATAGTACTGTAAAGTAA
>JAGFPH010025865.1:138-10664 GCA_018207615.1 Philaenus spumarius
TCAGCTGGTCAAGGCTCATCCCAGTGATGCCAACTTAAAGACATAAAAGTACCAAACTTACCCTACCAAAAGTTTTTTCTCCAGACCAATTTGTCTCAATTATTGAATAACCTTCGTATAAAGATATACAAGTGACTTACTGCATTTAAATTATACTACATATAATTGTGCTACTATCCAAAAAATTAATTGTTCTAAATATAATTGCACAACACTAGCATTAAAATTATATTACTAAGTGTACGAACAACAATTAAATTAATCGTGTCAAAAATATGTGAATTTACTTAGATATGCCTACAACCGACGTTTTAAACAGTCATGTAACTATTACTTATTTTTTTATAACTACAGATTATTAAATTAACAAAACAGGTATTAATAACGTAGTTTGTGTATTATTTCTCATAGCATCGTCATTTTAAATCCATGATTTTACATTCCTGGCATTCTATTCTCCAACTAATTTAAAGGGAAATTTAAAGTATTTAAATTTAATTAAAATCCTATTAAATAGATAGTGGTTTCAAAGGTGTTTTGAACTAGAACATTTACATTTTTTTTTTAATTATTAGAATGGTCTTAAGCCGCGTTTACACCAAATGCTGCAACAAAATTTATTGCAAACATGTTGACAACAAGTGGACGCACAGGTTGGCAATAAGTGGAAAACAAGTAAATAATTTGATCACGTGAGCAGTTTATTTTTAACCCAATACATTTCACTCACCCGTTACTTCAGTTGCGTCCATGATGTTTACTGCAGAGGATGCTACTCTAGCTTCGGCTGCTTGTGTAATCTTGGCCAGCCGTTATCAGAGACGTCCCAGAAGATATTGGGCGAGGCCTTCTTTGCGGGGTAGAGAGAAGTATAGCGGGAGTGACTTATTATCTGATTTACGTAAAGATGACAGGGATCCTTTGTCAGGTGAACTGAGGTGAGACGGAAGCATAAAAAACGTTTTGAGGATGACAAGTTGCGACTTTGAGTTCTTGATAACAATGGTAGTACATAAAATCCAGATACGTGACACGAACTACAGAAAAGCAATACCTGTGTACTAAGAAAACCCATGATGCTTGAACTTGAACATGCTGATAAAGTGGTTTTGGCCTGTGTTCATCTCCACAGCTTTTTAGGACTGAGTGAATCATCTAGTTCATCCTACACACCTCAGGGAACCTTTGATAGCGAGGACATAAATACGGGAACAACTATTCCTTTCCAAAGAACCTCTCTTTCCCTATACATTTCTATCAATTCAGTTATTTTTACCATTCAACACCCTCATTTTCCATTGTAAACATAAAACCTACAACAACTGCACCTGACCTTTACCTACACAAACACACGTTAATGGGCTTGGCCTTGACTACAACTGGAGTGATGACGCGCTGTCTGGCGCGCGAAGGCGGACTGGGGAAAGTTGTCAACTTGTTGCCAACAAGTTGCTCGTCTTTTAGCGTGCGTTAGGCCGGCCACACACTGCAGCAGTCAAGGCGAGGCAAGGCAATGTAAGACAAGTCGCTCGAATTACCTTGTCGCAAAGCGAACACACACAGCAGAAGGCGAGGCAAGTCAAGACACCAAAGTTTTTGGGCGGGTTCACAGTTCAGTACAGAAAGTACAGAGCGGTGGAAGTCACGCGACTTTGCGCATGCGCGGAACGCTTTGACTAAATGACTTTCGACGAAACATAATTGTTGTCTGCTTCGCTTTTTGACTAAAGGCGCCTTTCCGCCTCGCCTCGTCTCTTGCAGTGTATAGTGCTCCGTAAGCGCCTATGCTTTCTCTGTCGCTCAAGACGCCTTTAGTCAAAATGCCTCGCCTCGCCTCGCCTCGACTGTTGCAGTGTGTGGCCGGCCTTAACATGTTGGCAACATTTTTTTGTCAACTTTCTTTGATCTTTACCGACAACCGACGGGAAACGAAATTTTCGTTGTCAACATGTTGGAAACATCCAAAAGTTGTCAACATTTTCTTAAAACTGGCAACAAGTTGCCTCAACGTGTTGGCAACATGTTGACAACTCCTGTGTAAACGCGCTTTAGTAAGATCGAAATTGTATAACTTTTAGAAAATACCTCTAGAAATATTATTTAATGCGTCACAACCTGATAAATATGACTTTTTATGTACACAAATGATGTATATTTCTAATGGGTAACTTACGTTTGTATTTAATGTACAATTGTTGATTTTTTAAACCTTTATTACATCTCCTGTTTTACAATAACCCTAATTAACATTTAAACATTTGATATTATTTACCATCTTTTATTGGGTAATGCAACACCTTATTTAAAATCAATCATAAAATATGAGTTTAGAGACGGTATTAAGGGGATTGGCTTACGAAGTTTGCACTGGACTTAGTAATCTTTAATTATTATAACTAATAACAGCTTTTAAATGATTGCTACATATTCTTAGTATAAAAGTAGAACTTTTCCTTAGTTTACGCTTACATACTGTAAGCCAAAATAATATAGCGTCTATTGATCCTTAATAGGTGGATGACTTAATACTTATTGCAATAGTTTAATATTGTTTAAATTAACTAAACACAAAATAAAACACACCAAACGAGATTGCGTCAGAACAGTCAAGCAACTAATAGGACCTTAACACGTTCACTGCTACGTAAATTTCGTAAGCTACTTGCTATGATAGAAGCTGACCTTTTATTTTTCACTTTTATTTTTTAATCTTTCTACGTAATAATCACTAATATTTTAAAGCGGAGGCACATGTGCGTCCATAGCACATAGGCTTAAAATTGGCGTGCGAAGAACGCAATGCTCTTTGTACTGAAAATTCTCCCAATATGGGGGTTGGCGTGCGAAGCACGCAATGCACTGTGTATTGAAAATTCTCCCAATACGGGAGTTGGCGTGCGAAGCACGCAATGCATTGGGTATTGAAAATACTCCCAATACGGGGGTTGGTGTGCAAAACACTGTGCGTCGGCCGCTTCTCATAGTGTTCAGTGTCAAGCTCACATGTGCGTCTTTAGCAGTGAACCACTCCGTCTCAATATTCTTATATTTGAAAATTGCTTTCCAAGCGGAATGATTTAACTTGTTTTAAATGAAAACGTGTTTCTTTACTTAAAAGAACAATCGGGTTACTATTTTTTTTTTTTTTTTTAAATAATTTAACCACGGTTGCAGAGTAATGTCTGAAACATCAACAGGTTTTTTATATTTTAGACTAGAGGGCTCCGCCCCCTGCTCGCTTCGCTCACCAACCCCCGCGGTGACTCGCGTCGAAGCAAATGCAAACAGGTTATTTTATATAAATAGGCCCTACTACAGTATTCTAATATGTCTTATTTATTTTAATTAGGATGTAACATAGTGGTTTCTTATTTTTAAATTCCTCAATTTGTTAAATGTTTATTCTCTAGCTTTAAGGAAAGTATAACAATCAACATTTTGTCTACATTTTCATCGCGGGTTAGCAGGACGCGCCAAAATGTCAATCTCATAGACCTTGTAAGAAATAAATGTACACAATTTCAGCTATCTAGCTTTAAAGAAAGTATAACAATAATTAATAATTTGTATTTTATGTAATAAATTTAAATATATGTGTTGGTACCTCAGTCTGGGCCTAACCTACGATTTTTTCTGACTAAATTTACAAATATTGAAATAAAAAATGTTTTAATCAAAATGAATTATATCCTACTCAGGGATAGTGTAACTTTTTATTAGCAAAACTATTTTTTCAATCGGTTCAGTAGTTCCAGAGATTACCCCCTCCATACAAACAAACAAAATACAAACAAATTTTACCTCTTTATAAAATTAGTATATAGATAAAGACCCATTTGCTAGAGGGTTATAGTTTTTGGTTTAAGTACAGAATCGCCAGATTTATGTTTTATGACCGCACAATATGCATTTAAGTCTCGTATAAAATGACAACCTGCAAGGCAAGATACGGTTTATATTAATGAAGTTATCAATACAGCCGCTAGATACATCATAAAAAACTGCATTTTATGGCTTCTTTATTGCCTGCTCGTCGTTAAACATACATTTACAACGCACACTGCAATAAGCCAGAACACTGTCGTACTACAGAGTGAACGCAACAACTGTCGCACGGCTTACAATTAAATGGTAAACGTTTTATTATGGTTGAGATAAAACGTTCCATTTAGACTACTGTCGTTTAAATCAATGATGTTTTAGTATGTGTTCTCGTTTAATTTTCATATTTAATACTCCTTACAATTATTGTTTAATTTATGCAGGAAATAAAAGTAAAATGCGTTTATTACCACATCCAGTATACTAAAATTACCATGGTCAGAGGTGTAAATACATTTTACAGAGGTATAAATAAAAATATGATATACAGGGTGTCCATTTTAACTGGGCCACCATTGGGATCTCTAAAAGTACAAGATTTACAGTAAACTTTAAATGAGGGACTTCACCTACGTTTTAGTGGCCACTAAAAATACGAATTTTAAATTTCGAAAATATGCCGTCACTTTCCAATATGACGGATAATTTTTGAATTTCTCAGGGAAACCCGTATTTTATATGACGGATTTGGGTTTTACATGCAATTTTAAGACTTTTTTATTCTTGGTGTTTTTTTGATAAACGTAACCGTTTAGTCGCTAGGAGCGCTGAAAGTTTCAGAAACTCTTATTTCAACAATTATTAGAGGCTTATTTTTAAAAAGGCAGTCAAAATGACTTAATTAATTATGACTTAATGCAGGTTTTCATAGTGTCCTCCATCTTCATAAATAGTACATGCGTGCGCACATAAATACATCTTACACAATACACAGCGGTTGCGTCAGCGATTTTTTAACAGTAATTTAAGTACGTTTTTTGTATAAAATAAAGTATTTGTGGAATTGTAACAGCTTTTTAACATTCCATTGTAAAAAATACTGCACTTTGAGTAAAATTGTATTGTTTGCAAATGTTAAAACATACCTCTTAATAGTTGTTGAAATAAGAGTTTCTAAAACTTTCAGCGCTCTAGCGGCTAAACGGTTACGTTTATAAAAAAAAACACCGAAAATAAAAATAAGTCTTAAAACTGCATATAAAACCCAAATCCGTCATATAAAATACGGGTTTCCATAATAAATTTTAAAATTGGCCGACATATTGGAAAATGATGGCATATTTTCGAAATTTCAAATTCATATTTTTAATAGCCACTAAAAAGTAGGTGAAGTCCCAGATTTAAAGTTTGCTGTAAATCTTGTACTTTTGTAGATCCCAATAGTGGCCCAGTTAAAATGGACACCCGGTATATTATTGTTCGAACTATATTTAATTGGCTAGTATTTCAAATACTAAAAGAGTAACTTTAATAAACTGGGTAGAAAAGAACCTTACATGACTTTGCCTTTGAGATATGATTCCTCAGGCAAAAAGGAAGAAAAAAGTTCACATGAAGGTATGTCCTAAAACAACTGATATCCGACAGATATCTGTAACTGGTAGTTTTACATATATCCGCCATTTTGTTTTTGTACAAAATAATTAATATCTAGAGAACGTTTTGACTAACTCAGTTCAACCTTGACATGAAGTTTAACCTAACAATGATATATCTCAAGAAAAATGAGTGATTAAATCCAATAATGCGTTTTAAAATGGCGGCTGTTTGAAATTTTCAAACCTAAATTACTCAAAAACCGTACATTTTACCAAAAAATGTCAAGACACCTTTTTTTGTAGTTCTTTTGATTCCCAATTGGATGATGTAACTGTCAAAACAATCGGAGGAAGGATAGCTAAGTTAAAGATAAAGGCAGCAAATGTACACTCAATATTGTAGTATTTATTGTGTTGGTATAGGATGCAGGGTTAAATAATAATTATTACCATTGTTAGGTTAAACGTCGTGCCAAGTTTGAACTCAATCCGTCAAAACGTTCTCTAGATATGAATTATTTTGTACAAAAAACAAAATGGCGGATATCTTAAAAACCAAGCGTTTTTGGGCCTATGTTTAAATGAATTTTTTTCTTCCTTTTTGTATGAGGAATCATATCCAATAGTCCTGAAAGGTTTTTTACTCTCTGTATAAATTAAAAGGCATTTTTTCTAGACATGGAATACCTATAAAAGTGTATTATGATAGGATCTTATTTTAAATGTGAAGAATTTCAAATGTTTTGTAAGCATTTTGAATTTGAGCTTGTGATTTCATATACTCATTTTCCTCAATCAAACGGCATGTCTGAGAGTGCTGTAAAAATTATAAAGTCGTTATTATAAAAAACGACTGATGCAGAAGATATAGATAAAATAAAACCTGAACACAAAATCTCACAATAAATACGTTTACTAACCTCAAACGCGTTTCAACGACAATGTCGCCATCCTCATTGATGCACGGGCTACAGTAACCAAACTATAACTCCCCGTGCATCAACCAAACTATTGTAGCCCGTGCATCAATGAGGATGGCGACATTGTCGTTGAAACGCGTTTGAGGTTAGTAAACGTATTTATTGTGAGATTTTGTGTTCAGGTTTTATTTTATCTAAGTTACTTTCTCACAAGTCAAGCTCATTAGTTATTTATCAGAAGATATACATCTTGCGCTATTAGATTTTATAAACACTAATAAAAATGATGTAGAATCACCTGCTCAACTCCTCGTGTCAAGGAAATTGTGTACTTTAGTACCAACATATTGCAAATATCTTAAACCTAAAAGTAATTATAATAGAACTAGAAAACAACGGTTTGCCAACAAAGAGTGAATGGAGGGACATTTTGACCGCAATTCAAAACCACGGCAGAGTTTATGGGAGGGTCAAGGTGTTGACTTTCAAAGAACTACCTAATTTCACTTGGTCTAGCGGTAACATAATTCGAAAAAAAGTAGAACCTCGATCATTTATGTAGTCGTTGATAAAGAAGGCAAATGTTACAGACGTAATTGAATACATATTAGTCCTGCAGTTAATAGAATGTCGCCTAACAAAATGTCCTTCCCTGTATATCTTAATATTGTTTCAAAATAATGAAATAAGCCCATTTAATCAGTCAAGAAAAAAAAAAATTGGAAAACGGTTGACCCTAAAGGCCATCTCTGTAACTTCCCGCGAGCTCAAAAGTATGATGAAAGTTTGGTAAACACTATTTTTTAAAATTTTGAACTGCCATAATTTTTTAATGAATCAACCAATTTTTATGCGATTTGCGGCAATCGATGCAGTTTTTTAAGTCCATTGAAAGAATCAACAACAAAAATTTTTCAGATGAAAAGTTTCGGAGAAATTGAGGAAAAACGCTTTTTTTAATTTTCTTTCGTTCGCGATATCTCGCGAATGAATCAACCGATTTTTAAGCGATTTGCGGCAATCGATGCAGTTTTTTGAGTCCATTGAAAGAATCGACAACAAACATTTTTCTGATGAAAAATTTCGGACAAATTGAGAAAAAACACTTTTTTTTATTTTCTTTCGTTCACGATATCTCACGAACGAATTAACCGATTTTTACCGGACTGGTAGCGATCGACGTCGCTTTTTAAGGTTAAAAGCTTATTAGATTTTGGAATTGATTGGTAAAGCCGTTTAAAAGTTATTAAAAAAACATGATTTGAAAAAAATTTATTTCTTATTTTTTTCGAAATTTCTCAGAACCTACCTGTCCGAATTAGTTGAAATTTTCAGGAAATCTAAGTTTGATGGAACTCTTTAGAACTCCGTTTGGTAGGATCCAATCTGTTAAGCCGTTCAAAAGTTATAAGCGGGTCACATACTTACATACACACACACATACATACAGACAGGGTGACACCATCTCGGGAGTGGTCAGGGAAGATTCCTAGGACCTCAAAACGTCGAGATCTGATGAATACTCGATTTTCGAAAAACGGGGTGAAACCAATAGCTTCCCGATTTTAGAAAATTTTCAATTTTCTTAGCAGGAAGTTAAAAAAGAAACAAAAATAAATAAGAAAAATTGATACAGATGTTAAATCAGGGCAACAAGTTAGTTCAGAAATTGCTTTTTTAAAAGATCTTGATCAGTACAAAACAATATAATATCGTAGAGTGGTCAAAATCAGTTGAAATTAAAAAATAGATTTTAATTTGGTAAGAAAACAGTTTGAAAATTAAAAAAAAAATATTTTTAGTATTAGTGTAACGTTTTGTTTCAATATGAAAAAGTTTTATTTTGTTTTGTAAAAAAAGGGTATTGCTAGAAGATAGATTTTAATAAAAAAGAAGTTCTAAAAATATTATTATTATTATCCCATATTTGTAAGAAAAAATAATTGCTAGAAGATAGTGTTTAAGTTTAAAAAATATTATTATTATTTTCCGTTATTAATGTTCCCCGCAGTTTTCTTTTAAAATCGAATCACAAAATTATTTGTAAAAAATAATAATTGCTAGAAATTAGTCTTTAAGTTTTTAAAAATATTATTATTATTATTCGTTATTAATGTAGGCCTAATTAAAAAAATATATAATCACAAAATTATTTATATTAATAACAGGAAATTGCAATGTAATTCAAACATTGTAACAACAGGTTTCGGTTGGCGCTGAACGATAGTATTAAAACAACCAGCGACCTTTGTAGTTGGTTGTAATCGTGAGCTATTAAAGTTTTGCTGAACATTCTTAAATGCGTCTAATGCTAAATTAATAACGGATCCGAACATGACAGGGTTGTTGGATTTTGTTGTCGAACTCGACCGAGCGATTTAAAAGACCAGCGTGATAAAAAAAAAATGATCAAATGGACATAGAGTGCGAACACATACATACATCTATATATATAAAAGCGAAATACCACTCACTCACTTACTCATCACGATTTCTCAAAAACTACCGAACGGATTGAAATGAAATTTGGTATGTAGCTTCCTCTAGGGCCGTAGGCGCTCTCTAAGAAAGGGTTTAAAAAAATTCGAAATTTTAGGGCGGGTTTGGGGGATCAAAGTTATTAAATCACGAATTCTTCAAAACTACCTAACGGATTGGAGTGAAATTTGGTATGTAGCTTCCTCTAGGGCCATAGGTGCTTACTAAGAAAGGGTTTGAAAAAATTCGAAATTTTAGGGGGGTTTGTGGGGATCAAAGTTATTAAATCACGATTTCTTCAAAACTACCGAACGGATTGGAATGAAATTTGGTATGTAGCTTCCTCTAGGGCCATAGGTGCTCACTAAGAAAGGGTATGAAAAATTTTGAAATTTTAGGGCTTGGGGGATCAAAGTTACTAAAATCATAATTTCTGATCTTTTATTATTATGACAATAGTGCTTTTATTATTTAAGATCTATATACAGGGTGTCCTACGACCATATGAACAAACTTTGTCACGTTATTCAGCATGTTAAAAGAAACAAAAAATGTAATATAACATGTGTCCTATCTCATTCCGTTTTCGGTCTGTCTGTATGTGTTTTTTACAAAATACTTAATATTTTTAGAAGTAAAAAAGATATTGATTTCAAACTTTGTACACCTATTTGCTGCGTAACCTTTTATCACAGTACGAAAAATTAGAACAATATTTTAAATATTTTCAAAATGGCGGCCGTTTATAATTTTTAAAGTCAAATATCTCAAAAACCGCTAACTTTACAAAAAAATTACAAGAGACAAAAAAGTTTACTTTTTTAATGACAAACTCAATGGTTGTTTAATTTTTTCTGTAGCTCAAAGGAAAACAGAGATATTCACAAAAAAAAAAAAGGAAAAATGTATTTCTGGGTAGTTGTCAACAATACCCAGAATTACTCTAGAAACAAAATATTTTAAAGTTATTTTAAGCTAAAATAATAAGTTATTTGCATAATGTTCGACAACTAAGGTAAGAAAACCTAAAATAGATACTGGATCAGTTGACGTGTAATATTCTTTAATTAAATATTTTAAAGTTATTTTGAGCTAAAATAAAAAGTTATTTGCATAATGTTCCGAGCACTTTCTGAGCTGATTCCACTAGCAAAAATAACGAAAAAAGTTAATTTATTCATAGGTCTGGAAATGCTTCGTTAGAGTTAAAGCTAGCGAAATATTTCACCCGTGTTTCAGATTACTCACAGAAACGAATCCCTATTGAAATATGTAGGGCGTTAATTAAGGTGTAAAATTTAAATTAATTTAATTTAATTTACGTAAAATGAGTATATAAATTTAATAAAATAAGTCCCAGTGCTGTAACTGCAGTAATTGTTAATACAGGGTGTCTTGCAACCATATGAACAAACTTTATCACGTTATTCAGCAAGTGAATATTATTAATATTAAATAATTAATAAACTACAAATTTTATGAAAAAAAGTTAAGATATAAAAAATTTAGAAAATTTTATGACAAATAACATGATGAATAATTTATTCTTATTGGCTGAAGGATAACTAAGAAAATTACATACAATTTAATTAATCATATCAATTATAGTAACAATTAAATAATAACTTATGAACAAATTAACCTCAAATGCAATGTATTGTACTTTGGTTTTAAAATAGGCTTACCAAACTAATAATTTTTAGCATTA
>JAGFPH010025868.1:0-10663 GCA_018207615.1 Philaenus spumarius
AGAAACAGGAAGCATAGAGTTGCCTGCAAAATTTCTTGTAAGAATTGTTTAGGCATCAACCGCTCAAACCCATCAGGCTATGTTCATGCCAGCGACGAAAGTGAGAATGAAGTCGACAATGTCAATTAATTTCGGCTTATAAATAATTTTGAAAATCAAGAATTATGTATATGAGAATTTTTTATTTTATACAATACTTATGTTTGTATTTACTATTCCAGATTTTTGTTGCTAGTACAGAATAAACAGAATGTTTGGAAAATCTTGTATCACGTAATATCTCTGGTAAAACAGTTCTTACCCTGATCTTTAGTGTAACCATTCACTATCAGTTTATCTGCGAGCCTAACTGCAGATTTCTTAACTGCGAGCCTAACTGTCAAAGGCCACACACTATTCAGTTCTATTGAACTCACAGGCTGATAACTGCAGGCCAACTGTACACTCACCATACAATAACAGTTCTGTCGTCAGTTCAGTTCACAGTTTAAAGTGAACTAAAGTGTAGTTATGTATTCAAATAAGAAAAAGTTGAAAAATCAACAAAAGAGACACAATAACAGTACTGAGTAGAAGATTGGCTACTTACACTTTAATATTTTATTTTTAATGTTCCTAAATTAATTTTTTTAACATCAGAAAATAATTGTATTATAATTTTTTAAATTTAAACAATTTGTTTATTTTGCTAAAAGAAGTAATGTTTTCTAAATTACTTTAAAATTAGTTTTCCAAAATTAATAAAATCAGATAAAGCATTAACTTATCATTTCCATGCTCATTTGTTAAAGGCCTTGATATAGTGCATTTTTTTTGAGGTTCAACAGAATTGTACTGTCATCAAACTTGAATTTTAAAAGTCCATCTAAACTGCAGATCTCAGCCTGTCTGCGAACTGTGTGTCTGTGGCGAAATTCAACTTCAGTTAATTGGTCTGCAGTCCGCGGACTGCAGATAAACTGTGTAGTGAATGCTTACACTTACGGGTAAAAACCGATTTCGACAGTAATAGCTTAAAATTACAAACATGATTCATGTTTATGTGGAAACTGAAGGCGTCGAGTTTTATAAATATACCTAGAGTAATGTTCCATAAGAGAATGAAATGGACTGAACAGGTTGAGTTTTAAAAACAATTTGTTTTTTATTTTCCGTTATTTTATATAATAATACTAATATTATAAAGAGGTAAAATTTTTTTTGTTTATTTGCATGTGGGGGATAATCTCTGCAATGAATACTTAAATGTTAAGAAGCGCACGTCTTATGGACTCAATTCTAACAGATTTTACAAACTTGGCGCCCTAAAGATTTGTAGTTGGGCGCGACTCCGAGAGGAAGCGCTGGCAAACCATTTAGCGTGCGGTGGAGAGCAAGAGAGTGTTTCTCCCCTCTCCCTCTCACTCGGTCTACGATTGGCTAGTCGGACTAAAGAAATGAATTTATGTGTTCAAGAGAGATTTTCAAACTTATCTTTGTTGTACATAGAGAAGAAAATACTCAGAGAACATATTGGAACTATCGATATTGAAGAAAAGTTCGCTATGAAGAACAGAAAGTTACAGTTGATATAGAAATTTTTATACTTTGACTATTTATTAATATTTCAAAGGAAGTTCATAATAAAAGGAAATCTTTAAATTTAAAATGCATCAATTTTGCTAAATACAATAAGCATTTGTTCTTGAGTTTTCATTTTTTGTCTTCTCTTTCCACCTTTAAATTTAAGAGTAATAATATACAGTACTGTTAAACTATGTATGTTTTTTATTTTAAGAAAGGTGCAATTACTTAATCAATGTAGGAGATTTTTTTTGTAATCGAAAAAAGGTACTGCGTGCTTTAACGTAAAAAATCAAATATCTATTACTATAAATTTTTCTCAGATTCTTCTTATTTATTAGTGACAATAATGTATAATATTAGAGTTACAAAGATTGGTAGTTTAATATGTTTTTTTAATGTTAATTTATTTATGAAGTGATGTAGTAATTTGATAAGTAATTACAATTTTATTCTAACTTTATTACTTGACTGATATATATTTCATTTGCTTTGAATATTTACACTTTTGTATTCTCTTTTCCTATTTATTGTGGCTGTGTAAGCAAAATTTTTAAAGGTAATTTATTTACTAAATGTTAGTATTTTATTCTTCAAATGCTTTTCATGATATTTTTCAATACAGTATGTAAGCAATACTTGAGATAATTTTTAAGGTAAAAGAAACATTATCGATAATTTGTACAAACTGTGATTTAGACGAGACGGGTTTATTTATAAGTCCACGAAAGAAAGAAATGTAAGGCGTTTTCTTTATTATTATATTAAGATTGGTTGAACGATGTCGTATGATTTTGTCAAGAGCGAGAGAGCGCGAGATACAATGTTTTCTTCCCCTATTTTTCTGGTATGTATCGACCATACAGAGCGAGAGCGACTGAATATGAAATAAAGAGACGGAAAATGAAGCAGAGCTATTTTCAGTCAAATGAGAAATTGTGAGATGGCAGGCAATGAATATTTAGGCGTTTAATATTAATTGCTGTATATTCCGTTGAAGTTGTAGGTGGTGTGTATTGGAGCATTTTGTTAGTTATTGTTTATGATGAGTACTAAAAAAAGTGGAGGGAAAAATTGTTCTTACATTAATTGTCAGAATTCATCAACCAATGCAGATGTACCTTTTTTATATTTTCCAGTGAGCGATAAAGAAAGGTAAGAGATAGTGGTTAGATCTAAATAGTTAATTTTTGTTAAAGTGACTGCAAATAACGTATAAACAAATACAACATTGTTATGGTAATTATTAAGTGGTTCTAGTAATATAATAATTGAAGAGAAGTTTACAATTTGTACAAAATTTGCACAGTCCAGTTCTATGATTTGTTCTCTACAATTTGGTACAAATAAATTTGATTTTTAATAAAGTATATAATATTCGTAATTCCATTTTCAAAATAGCCTGCTTTAGTAGCGTTTCTTGACGCAGGAACATAAAAACATGTCTTTCTGAAATGTTTTTGAAATTTATATTTATTTTTATGCACTCTATTTAGAACTAAATTACAAAACTTTTGTTTATCTTGAAATAAATTATAAACAATATTTTACAGTGTTATATAACTTGATTTACATAATTTTTGGTGAAATTTGTCAGACGTTTAGACAATTTCTTTCATTCTAGAATTTCTGAGACCAAAATAAAAGGATACATAACATTTTCAAGTATACAGTTCAATTCTATGTTTTATTCTCTACAATTTGGTATAATATAAATTAATTTTGAGGTAAAAAATATATCGGCCTACTCATTTTCAAAATAGGCCTGTTTTAGTAGCGTTTCTTGTCGCAGGAACATAAAAACATGTATTTTCTGAAAAAAAGTTTTGAATTTGATAATTATGTTTATACTTTTCTATTTATAACTAAATTTGTATATTTTGAAAATTTACAAAAAATTGTTATCTGCTTTTTATATTGGAATAAAGTTGAATATTTTTCTTCCGTTAGGGCCTATTGAAATTTTTTTTTATCTTGAGCCAATAACTTTTGTAATTTTACATCAATCAATTTTTTAGTTGCTAATATTAATTTTCTGAACCTTTTTCTATATAAAAAAAAGCTGTGGAACACTTTTGAATTGGGTTAGAATTACTATTTTTTACGAGTTTTTGAAAATATGCTTGCAAGTGGCCAAAACTCCAAAAAATTTAATACCACCGGTTAGAGGGAGTTTGTTCTACGTCAATCCACTGCAGAGATATTTAAAATGCTAAACACAGTACGTTGTTCAATCTTGCTTATTTCTGAACATATATTGATGAAACTTGGTAATAACTTCATTAGTCCAGATTATATTGTTATTTGCTTAAACCTAAGTATTTTAAGCCCACATGGCAGCAAACCTACGTACTCATAGCACTTGTAATTTTATGGCGAATAAATATCATTATACATCTCCCTTATTAATGAACATACGTTGATAACACTTGGTGTAAGGCTTGTAATCATTAAATGCTTGTAATCAATTGATATTTTGATCAAAAATAAAACATTTTGTGAACCCAGTTGCAGCAATCCTATATACAGTAGGTTCTCATTTCTAATGTTATTATTATGAGAAATAATTCAAATGCTATCTTGCTTATTTAAAAATATAATATTATGATAAAACTTGTTAAGTGGCTTCATCAATATTATACAAGCATTGGATATTTCCAATCCCAAATATACAAGCATTGGAAATTCTCCGAGTGCGCAGACTTGCTGCGACTGGGGTATTCAATCCCCTCAGAAGGCCTGGGATTGATTAAACATTTTTAATTTGAATGTTATTAAGGTTATATTGTCAAAGACTAGACTATACCTGTATAATCACAGATTTCGCCAAGGCTACAACGTTATTTGCCATCTTTTTCAAATTATATAACATTTAAATAAAAAACAAATTCAAAAAATGAAGATTGAATACTTTTTATATATTTTTTTTATACAAATAAAAAACCAGGCGATTAAATATAATGTTGTCCATTGAACTTGACATACATATTTTTATAATTTAATAAGTGATTCAAAACTTCTGGGAAAACGATTTTTTTATACATTACGATGCATAAATTTAATGGTCTGCTCCAGTAAAAGAGAAAGCAATCGGCAACTCGCACGAGGATAGGCTTAACAATGTACTTTCATGGAGCAGAGTGCTTTGACATTGACTCACTTCAAACAATTTTATAATTTTTTTTACCGTTTTATATAATTTTTATATTTGCGTGATGAGAAATAAACTAAATATTCTGTATTAAATTTTGGATCCGGCTTGCGTTTTACTTTTTTTAATTTTATTTGAATTTTCTGAGGAAGATAATTCCAACTTGGTATTTAAAAAATTGTCAATTGTATAACAAATGGAAGGTATTTAAAACAAACGTTTACATACATGGCTGCTTGTAATTTAAAGATTATATTTTATTTATTTTTCAGAAATTGCAGTATAAACTAATTATATTTATAAACTGGACTGTCAATATGCGTGTAGCAATAAAACGAGAAACAAAACTATTAATTCATTATTTACAAAGTATTATAAACTCAATACAAATTTAATTTTCCATACATGAAATAGATATATTTACTGACAAAATATATTTGTAGCAAGTTATTATTATTATATTATTATTAAGTTATATTATTTACAAAGTTATATACGCAATTGCAAATTTAAACTTAAAAGAAAAATAGCCATATTTACAATATCAATTATAAAATAATTACAACAAATTGTGTTCCTGAAAATACCTATATAAGTTATATTTAGTTTCTAAACAAACAAAACGCGATTTTGTCTGGGATTGTATATAACGCAATAGCGAAAGTTTTTATTCCCTGTCCTTGTGTGAGTGGGGTAAACCCTTCGTTCAGCCAGCCGCACTCGGCAAGTAATCTAAATATAGTACAAATGAATTGCATTATCGTTATACCAATGAGAGGGGAGAAACACTATCTCACGCTCTCTTGCTCTCCAACGCACGCTAAATGGTTTGCCAGCGCTTCCTCTCGGAGTCGCGCCCAACTACAAATCTTTAGGGCGCCAAGTTTGTAAAATCTGTTAGAATTGAGTCCATAAGGCTAGGGACACACTATCCGAGAGAACGCCCGGACGGGTTTTACCCGGAACCGGGTCCGAGTGTTGATACATAGGGAGGCATGAGGCAGAACACACTACGCCCGGACGATATTTTGCCCGGACGGGTCTCGGAAGCACTCGGAAGTAAGGCCGGGTATTCTCTACTCGCTCGGCCGAGAGTTAGCCCGTCCGAGTCTCGGATCAAGTAGAGAAACATTGTGTCTTATGACAAAGAACACACTAGACGGTCAATCACCCGGGACCCGGAAAGAGAACGGAGCCATTCAGCCGTAGACAAGTTTACAACTGTGGCTGAAATATTTTGAGAATTGAATTAACGGAATGTCGTCGTCTTTATATATTGATATTGTTCATTTATTTGGTCCAAGAGAGGCCAGTAGACTACTGTGGGACCGGACTTTTGAAGAATACACAGATAAAAACCAATCAAGAGAGGCATGGAAAAGTGTTTATTGTTTGTTGAAACCAACATACGAAGAAATGAGTGATACTGAACAGAAGAACTATGTTAAGTCGTTTCCATGTTATATACAGGATGAACTAAAAGTCTGGAGACATCTCTGCAACTTTGAGTGAGTAATTGGGAAAAAACCAAACTCAGGTAATGTTTACTAGGTATAAAGATGTACTTTTTTTACGCATAAGACAACGTTGTTAACATTTCCAAAACAGCCAAAAGAAATTAATTCTATTTTTGGAAAAATCAAAAAGGTGGTTTCATTCCACAAGTGGACTTTGGCTAGTCTGAGCTATTGTTACCCAAGTCTTATCAGTAGTTGAGTATTTATTTATTATCATGGGGTAGGGTTTAATTTGTAGTAGGGTTGAGATAGAGGCATCTAATTTGTACCGTACATTTTCTGTTGTTAATACCTTTAAAATCAGTGGTCCCATGCCAGGGGTTTGCGTATAATAATTTTGAGCTGCCCCCAATATTTCCAATTTTTTAAACGGGGGCAAATTTTCCCCATACATAAAAAAGTACATCCTAATACCTAATACACATTAATTGGATTTGGATCTTCACCAATCACTCACTAAAAAGTTAGAACGACTTGAATCATTCTCGTATTTAATCGTAAATAACTTTAGATAGAAATAAGATAGAGACCTCTTGTTTTCGTCATTTACATTCTTGTACCAATACCTTTAAAATTAGGGGTCACAATGCAGGGATTTGCATATAAAATGTTTGAGCTGTCCCTAAAATTTTCCATTTTGGAAATGGCTTCAACGTTGTCTTATGCGCAAAAAAGTACATCTTTATACCTAGTAAACATTACCTGAGTTTGGTTTTTTCCCAATTAATCACTCAAAAGTTACAGGGGTGTCTCCAGACTTTTAGTTCGTTCTGTATACTATAGTTATCAATGTTTGGTTGAGTTTTAATGTAAAAGTATGCCTAAATCTTACGCCGAAAATTGTCTTTGATTTACATAATTCCCGGCATGATTTACATATTTGCCAGTTTACGTTCTTAAAAAGACATGCTAAACTATGGAGTTTAATCCTTTAAAAAATGAAGGTTTTCAGTTGTTTGAATGCAGAAAAACATGGTAAAATCAATGAATTTCATTGAAAGTCGATTAAGAGGGGGAGGATGGCCAGTCACGAGAGTTTTGGCGATTCTACCTGCTTCCCCCATAAGGCCAATGTTAACTTTCAAGTTCCATCTAGCAGTTATTTTGCAATATATAGTTTTAAAATTTAGTAGGAATGTTGTACTGGTGATTTCAGTGAAAACATTTTCGATTTACGTTTTAAATTCAATAAAAAAATTATTAAGTTTTTAGTATTTTGAGACGAAATTATCACAAAAAAAAGTAAATTCCAAACTTTGCTCACTGAAATCACTTCGTTATTTTTTTCTCTTTTAAAAAGAATTAACAACAACCTACCACCCGTCAAGGCTGGATTTTTTGGGTTGTATGGGTTTAGGTTAGGTTAGGTTAGGTTTTACTGCTTCCCACTCTAGCTGTATTCCATTGTACCTGTCGTTAAATAGTTGTTTTTATTTAAACAAGAATGAAATTTATCGTCGTTTACCATGTTTTTCTTACATTACAATAACTGAAAATACCTGTTAAACGAGAAAATTGCATAATGTAGCAATTAATTAAGGTATGTTTTTTAAACATTTTTTACGTATTGACAGTTGCATTGTCAAATCACAACTCAGCTAAACAACTGTACACTGATCGACTCCGGGCATTCGCTCGGATAGTGTGTTCTGTCAACACAAACTGATCCACTCGGGCCCGGTTCCGGGTAAAGCCCGTCCGAGCGATCTCTCTGATAGTGTGTCCTTAGCCTAAGACGTGCGCTTCTTAACATTTAAGTATTCATTGATCTCTGGAACTACTGAACCAATTGAAAAAATGGTTTTACTAACAAAAAGCTACACTATCCCTGAGTAACATAGTTTATAATTTATCTTGATAAACACATTTTTTATTTAAATATTTGTAAATTTAGTCAGAAAAATTATTTTGTTAGGCCTAGACTGATGAAGCAACACATGTATTTAAATTTACTACCATAGCAACCAATTGAATAAAATAACAGATAAAACAGCTAATATTTCCATTAACAGCTGATTTCAAACTTTGAAACAATTATTTGTATTTCTAACTTTTAGGTTAGGTTTTTATTAAAGTGTATACGTGAGCCTTGCTGGTTATTTTAAACTTTATTATAACTGCTGTTATAAAATATACGAAATAATTTGGTTTGAAAATTTAACATTATTTACCATCATAGGTTTGGATTTATTATTAATCCTACATCTTTATTATAAAGAAAACATAACATGATTATGCGTATAGAAATTTCCAACGGAGTTGGCGTGCGGAGCATGCAGGGATTTCCGTTAGTAACTTAATAAAGAACACCAACGTCAAAACCAGTTTCATAGCAATGTGCTCCCTTCACCACTCGGGCATGCAGGTTTTTTATCTAATTGTCTTCTCTAAAGGCTACAATAATTACTTTGAATTTAGCTAAATGAATACATCAGCATGGTCGGCTAAATTATACAAAGACAATTGATTGGTAAAAGCTAATTCAGCTCTGTCACTGATTGTTCCCTGTTCAATATGAACTGAGGCAGTCCTTTTAACATCTATGCAAATGTTCTTTGTTTGATTCTGTTACATACTTCAAATCGACATTTTTAACGGTTATGTTTCCGTCAGCCACTCTACCTTTGGCTTTTGTCTCAAAGTTGCTTAACTGAAAACTATTACAGGATGTAAAATGCTATCAGTGCCTTACTTTTAAAAAACGAATTATAGTATACGCCTTTTTTCAACTGCAACCTCATTAGTTCGTACACAAAGGATATATAAACAATATTATTTTTAAAATCCCAAAACCCAATTGCACTTGGTAGGTTTCTTTTATAGAAATATAAAATGTAACATATAATCAATAGTGTCATTATTTTTAATGCTTATTAAGAGGAAACTTTAAAAAAACAGATTCATCTACTTTCGTCTAGTTTCAAGGTGGCAGGGATCCACGTTTAAAATGTATTCTTTTGGATTTATTTTTACTATTATTGTACTGTTTCATTTTCAGAAAAAAATTTTTGCAAAAAGTTTCTAATGATGTACCTTCAAACAATATCATATTTATATACTTTTCTGAGAGTTTTCCATCATCCGTGTATATATAAAAGAAGAAGTCCTGACTGACTGATTCATATTCAAAAATGTAAATTGTGTGCTTAAGACCACAAAGGAGAAGTGTAAACTTTTTAACACAATTTACGAAATGAGAAAGCACAATGTCCACACCAGAGGTATTACAAGTAAACTATTTTAACACAACTTACTAAATGAGGAAGCACAATATCCATTTTAGAGGAATTAAAAAGTTACTATTTTTAACATAAGTACCAGGAGACAGAGCTAAAGCTCGATTATAAGCAGGGCCTAGTTCGCTCACGTCAATAACTATTATTGCAAATTTCCGTAAACATCGTTTAGGTTAGGCCTATAACATTAAACAACTAAATAAAGGGTATGTTTATTTAGCAGAAGTATTCGTTGCCATGGTAACTATAAATAGATACAACATTAGGCTTACCTCTAATAAAATACAGTTTAAAAGAAAACAGATGATTATTGTAATGGCATTGAAAACATTTGCATCAGCTGTGCTTCGTTTAAAAGTAAACAGATGATTATTGTAATGACATTGAAAACATTTGCATCAACTGTGCTTTGTATTGTTTAAAATCGACAAATTTCACTTTTTAATTTAATAAAAAGACGTAGAAAACGAATTTTCCCAGTTTGATGACCATTTCCAATCGATTTCTCGTGGCCAAAAGCCCCATATAAAATCAAAAAAAGATTCCAGATCCATTTAGCAGACGGACAATTATCTCTCGCTTTCGAAGATAAGATTTATGAAATGAGAAAGCACAATGTCCATATCAGAGGTATTACAAGTAAACTATTTTAACACAACTTACTAAATGAGGAAGCACAATGTCCATTTCAGAGGTATTAACAAGTTACTATTTTAACATAATTTACGAAATGAGGAAGCACAATGTCCAAATCAGAGGTATTACAAGTTAACTATTTTAACACAACTTACTAAATGAGGAAGCACAATATTCATTTCAGAGGAATTAACAAATTACTATTTTAACATAATTTACGAAATGAGAAAGCACAATGTCCAAATCAGAGGTATTACAAGTAAACTATTTTAACACAACTTACTAAATGAGGAAGCACAATATCCATTTCAGAGGAATTAACAAGTTACTATTTTAACATAATTTATGAAATGAGAACGCACAATGTCTATATCAGAGGTATTGCAAGTAAACTATTTTAACACAACTTACTAAATGAGGAAGCACAATGTCCATTTCAGAGGTATTTACAAGTTACTATTTTAACATAATTTACGAAATGAGGAAGCACAACGTCCATTTCAAGGGTATTATGAAGTAAACTTTTTTACACAACTTACGAAATGAAAAAGCATAATGTC
>JAGFPH010025869.1:0-10663 GCA_018207615.1 Philaenus spumarius
TACATACCAAATTTCATTCCAATCCGTTCGGTAGTTTTTGAGAAATCGTGATGAGTGAGTCAGTGGGTTTTGGCTTTTATATATATAGATTAAAAATTTAAAGAAAATTAAACGGTGAAAATATTTTCTCTACTAAACGCTCAACAAAACCAATATTTAGAAGCGATCTCATCCACGAGCGAAGAAGTAATTTATGGAACGATTTAATGGAAATTAAATAGTGTAATTGAACCTGAACTCGGGAACTTTCACGTTATGCAGATATGTTTTTGACATTTGACGTAATTTCGCTTCAACCATTCAACGCTGTAATGAATTGCAACCACAACACATACATCTGCTTTTACATTCATTGCGTATCTGTATGGCGTAGTGAGTTGAAAGTTTGAATTTATAATTGTGTTTTTAGAGTTTAAAAGTTCATCCGTTTTATCAAATTGATTGTACTTTTGGAAAATTTGAAGTTAATGTTTTTTATAGATTTTTCAAAGCAAAGGCTCCAAGTTTGTAGGCGCACCACGTGCAAAAATTTTTTATACATGTGTGTATAGCAGAGTATATAGTTTTCTTGTTGCTGGGGGTGAATCGGATTTTACTGTCACGCGTTTCACCGTGCATTTTGTGAAACCCTCTATTTTGTGAAACGCTCCTAATTTGAAACGCTCCTAAAGTAAAACGCTTCTAATGTGAAACGTTCTATTCCATTTGTTTGAAAAAGTTTTAGTCTTGCCGAGATTCGAACCAGCAGAGTCCATCACCAAAGACTAGCGCCTTAGCCAGTTAGGCCACGATCAAATTGCAAATTTAGTATATTCGAGTTGGGTATATAAGTGTAACAGATTGTCCTACATCATAGGCTTAATCTGTTAATGTTAATACAATGTATAATTTAATTAGTAATATCTCTGAAATATACATTGTGCTTCCTCATTTCGTAAGTTGTGTTAAAAAATAAACATTGTGCTTCCTCAATTCGTAAGTTGTGTTAATTAAAAATTTTACACTTCTCCCGTGTGGTCTTAAGCCCACAATTACATTTTATTTTTTCATTCAGATAATTTAATTCGAAACAAAATATAAAATTAAATCATTTGATTGAAATAACGAGAGTTGGTGCATGACATACTTTAAATACGAAAACCTGTCTTTTGTAAATTACCATGCAACGAGAAGATACAGCAGCTGTTTAAATCAGTTAATCATCCATTTCACATGAAATTACCCAGTACGATTTTAGACAACATCTGCTGTAACTAAGGTAAACATTAATTGAACGGATTGACTTGTTTCTAACAAATTGGAAATGTATTTACACTATCTCAGGTAAGCCGCAGTTTTAAAACTTTTCTTTTGGTCATTGCATCTGTATTTCGTGTGGGTTGCAATCGATACTTGTAAAGTCTGCTGCCCGGGATTTGGAAGTGTTGCCTTTGACTGAAAATACAGTTAACTATTGACGCTCTCTTTGTAGAAAAACTCTTGCACGGAGTTGAAATTTTGCTAAACAAAAACCATTTGGAAAAACGAAAAATCGATACTTTTTTGGAAGCATTTTTAAAGAATTGAAGTAAATATATTTGTTTAACTCATTCTTACCTTGTCGTTTTAACAACAAATAAATGCTGATGTTACATAAATTGTTTAATATATATGTGTTCTTCCTTTTTGGGCAGGGAGTAAAGATTTTTAGAATTATGTTATAGATTAAGTAAATTATAAAGTCGAGAGTTAAATTTCCTGGTTTTCCCAGAAGCGAAAAAATTTTTAGTACATATCCTGCTTTATAATAAGATAGAGATTAAATCTAAACTATTTACGTTTCAATTTTAAGATGCTTTTCACAAAATATGCTTCTTCGCTAAGAACTTTAATGAAACAACTCCACTATAAATTTGTTTTGCCACTTTAAAAATATATTTTAATTTGACAGTCAACTTTTTTAAAACAGCTGTTTACCAAATTGCATCTTGTCTAATGGTTGTACTTACCTTGGAGTACAAATAACAGATTGAGTGGCAATAATTTTATTTTGGTAGTGGATTGAAGACGATTGTTTTCAGAGCACAATAAAATAGCTTCCCGCTTCCATTGGACGCGTTTCTTCCATTATCGAAATGAAATTGTATTAGTACCTACCTTAGTAAAAACCATAAACCCAATTCTCAAGGACGTGACTAATTTAATGTATACCGCCATTTATCTAATTCTGCACTTTAAGTATTGATAGAATTCTCTAAGTGTTTTAAAATTAAAATAATGCAATTTTTAAATCAAGAGTCACAGCGAATTTAAAAATAATAGCTCTTGAATGATAAAAAGCCTTCCTATCTGTCAGTCCTTACCGATACCTAAATATACTCAATAATAGATCTTACCTTTAATTTTACATAGTTTAAAATGTTTTCTGTTTAATGAATTATTAGTCACTCTGTAACTCGTTTTAAAATAGTTCAAAACAAAATGTTAGTTATGAAGGTTTTCCGAAGGTTTCCAGTCAAGAGCTTGAAAAATCGTTTGTGTATGTGTGTGAGAGTGTATTAGTGTAGTGTTCAAGGGCCCCGCCATAAATTTATAAAATATAAATAAAGTTATGTAATTAATATAAACTAATTAACTTTTATTTTCTCTCTGTCTTAACAATCCTTATTTATATTTTGATAACCGGTTTCGGTGAAACGAAGCCATCGTCGTCAGATCATTACAAAATGATCGTTTGTAGTTATTCATTTTCCACAATCCAAAAGTAAAATATTTTTTACATGTCAAGATATAAAACAAAAAGTACACATTATTAAAAACGTTTTTACACTCTACACACACGGACACAATAAAACGTTAAAACGTATAAAACAATATAAATTCAAATATTAAATTGATCTTTAATTTCGATGCTTTACATAATCTGGATTCCAACTGAAGGTGGTTGTTCAATGTTTATTTGGGTCTGTTTGTATTTGTTTGCTGGTGGAGGGGGATGATTGTATTAAATATTTCATTAGATGAATAGTTTAATTTGTCATTCAAAATACATTCTGGATGTAATTTGTGACATCTGTATATTTGGAATTCCTCTGAAGTATTTAAAAGGTGTCCCTTCTTGCACTTGTGTAATACCTTCATGTTTAGGTCGATTGACTTATATGTGTGGCCACAATCTATGAGGTGTTTTGCAAAATTGGATTTCTGTTCAATGGTCTTCTTAGGCATATGTTCCTTGAACAATTCGGAAAATGTTCGACCCGTCTGTCCGATGTAATGTTTATAAAAGATAATCATTGTGGCCCTGCCATACACCATTATGGCATAAATATTCTAAAAATCAACGTCTAAAATAGTTTTAACATTACCTTATCTCTCTAACTGCAGTTTAACAAAAATAAAAACTTACATTTCCCACGAGTTGAAGAGTAAATTCAACAAAAAACAAATGATTGATGGAATACTTTGGAATGAATGTACAGTAGGTTAATTTGTGTTCATGTAAAGCCTGTGCTCAAAACTTAATGCTGAATGTATTAAGTTCATTAATGTGCTGTGTTTTATGCTCAATGCTTTAGTGTGCTTGTGTAATGTTCTTCTTTAAAGGATCATTTCTATGCATTTTCACTTATGCAGCTTCATCCGCTTATCATGAAAAAAAAAACAAAGTTAAGTGATGTTAATTCAATGAAGTTACAGAAGATATAAGCAATATGTCCATATTTTACTTTTGTGGTTGAGTTTTTAACTTGGGATGATGGGTGGAAACATGAAAATTCTCCAGGGGGTTAAATCCCTACAGTCTAGAGTATGCTGATTTGTTTAGTGAATCATCAAATTTCTATCATATTGTAGCTGAGGTTAGATCGGCTTGACACTTCCAGCAACAACATGTTCTACTGAACCTTCTTTCAGTACAATGAGATGAGTGAAGACATGGAGTCGCTCTACTAAAGACTGAGTGGTCTTTGTATGCTACGTATTCACAGAAAGATAGTGCAAGAGAATGCTCAGTTCATTGATTTTGAAATCAACTAATTTGAACAGCAGCGAAAGAGATTCAAGATTTTATTTGCTGAACGATGTAAAGTAAAGTTTTGTGTATTTATTTAAAGAATAATATGTATTACAAAAGTGGTAGTTTTCGTTTTGTTTGGTAACACTTTTTCAGGAGTACTATACCAATCCCGGCACCCATTACAGCGCCTGGTTAGGTTATTAATATAAATGAAAATTTGTTACATAATTTTGAAAAGAATTTACGTTTTGCATTTACTAAAATTTCGATCTACGAATATTGACAGTAGACAAGAAAAATCTAAAGGATAATGTTGGAAATAATTTTCTCTTTGTCTCGTTTTTAATCTGGTTGGGGGTGGTGACTATTAACAGAGGGTTGGCGTCCTACTGTCCTAATAAACAACGACAACAAACATTTACACTGACGTCACATTAGTTTAACTATTATTTATTCTGTAGTCTTCTTTTAGATTGTTGTTCTTTCCTAAAAAAAAAAAAAAAACTATATCTGTGCCATTTTGTTTCGACTACGTTTTCTTGTTTAAACCGGTTGACTCGACTCTGCCGTTCTTCCAACAATTAACACAATTTATAACCAGGAGAAATACAGATTAATTTGTATGATTTCCTTGTTTTGGGACTGATGGTGGTTAGTACTGTTATAGTGTGAGTTCAGCAATCAGCCATCAAATTATGTTTGATGTTACAGTGGGTGTTGGGTAGTTGCAGTTAAAGCCCTTAATTAACTGTTTCATCAGACTGTGTTAGTAATAACTCAATATTCATAGTGGCCAGACGAATCGTAGTAATGCGGAAATGAGTAATCACCTACAAATGAGGAACTGTAATGTCGAGATGGAACTCAAGGTGTGTAAAAGATAACTTGTATTATTTTGAATTGGGATAAATTTGTTTGCCAGGGCTATTGATGATTTAATGCAGAGCCTAATATTAAGGGTCTCTTAATTTGCAAAGCGCCTGGTAAATAAGAAGACATTAAAACAATAATATTAATTTGCAATAAATAAATAAATAATAAAATAAATGGTCATATAAAGCGAAAGAGAGAATTTGGTATGATGTCACCCTACGAGTCTGACAGTAATTAGTAATTATATTATATTGTTTGTGAGTACTCACGTCTGTTGATCCTTTTTGTTTTTTTCTCTCAATAAAACAATTGCAATTTCGGCCATGAAATACCCATCATCAGGTTTTTATAAACATAACACATACACAAGAACACAAAAACACACATATATTTCACTCCGTGTGGAGATCGTTAAAGTCAAAACACGCACTTTTTTATTACGAACATTGGTGTGCACAACATGATGGGTATTTCATGGCCGAAATTGCATTGTTTTATTGAGAGAAAAAAACAAAAAGGATCAACAGACGTGAGTACTCACAAGCAATATAATATAATTATATAATTGATCCGTGGCTAATATGATTGATTCAAGAAAATTAAGAAAAAAAGTAATTGTAGTCATGGCAAGAATGTGGTAACTGAAGTTTTTAATACTTACAAATTTGGAAGATGGGCAGGGCTGACTACGGATGTGGTTTTCGTAATTAACAAAGCTATAACAGGCAGAGCTATTTCAGTAACCAATGTATTAATAAATATTAGAATCTGTAAGCAAAGTCGGCAGGATCTGTCAAAGATCTTTCTTAATTCCTCAAGCTGTAACTCAAGCTGTAACCGGAAGAGCTGGTTCAGTAATTAATATTTTAGTACAAACTAGCATTTATAAGCAAAGTCAGTAGTATCTGTCAAAGGCCTTTCTTAATTCACAAATCTATGACAGGCATAGTTGGTTCAGTAACTAATAGTTTAGTACAAACTAGCATTTATAAGCAAAGTCAGTAGAATCTGTCAAAGGCCTTTCTTAATTCACAGATCTATAACAGGCATAGTTGGTTCAGTAACTAATAGTTTAGTACAAACTAGCATTTATAAGCAAAGTAGGATCTGTCAAAGGCCTTTCTTAATTCAAAAATCTATAACAGGCATAGCTGGTTCAGTAACTAATATTTTAGTACAAACTAGCATCTATAAGCACAGTCAGTAGGATCTGTCAAAGGTCTTTCTTAATCCTCAAAGTTGTAACAGAAAGGCTGGTTCAGTAACTAATATGTTATCATATAGCTAGTATGATCGTCAAGGCACTTCTTAATTCAGTAGCTTTTTTCTCTTTATAATGATTTCTTCCTTTGAAAATGTCATAGTAGCTGCAGCTTTTACTACTAATTTAATACGGTAGTATCAGAAAATATAGTGTACCAAACCGTCAGGTTGACCAGTGCGTTCATTCGTTCCAAGTAAGCTTTCTGTTTGCGGCATTAAGGACCTTTAGTTAAAATTAATCTAGAACAAGTTAAAATTCAACGAGGTAGTGGAGAAGAAGGCACTTTTCTGCCGAGCATGTTGGCAGTTTCTTAAACTACACCCACAATATTTGTTTGGACAACTTGTTTGGACTCAACCGCCTTAGCTCCATTATTAAGTCCATCCTTTGTTAACTTTTTACTCCTTCTTAGAGGAACTCCTTTTGTTTATATATAACATGTTTGAGAATAGGTGTCTTCCACTGTTTAGTATTACTTTTGTCCTCTTTTTACTTCTAATAATTTGAGTCTGACTGATTTTCGGTAAATAGGAAGTGGTATAGTGTTGTCCATAAATAGCCGAAACTATTGCACCAATTAATTAAAAACAAGATGTGTAAAACACATTAGAAACTATTTTTGTTAAACGATAACGCGTTTAATATTTCTCCTGCACTAACTACTGCAAACAAATTCAGTAGATCAATAAACTGAGTTCATAAGTAAACCAGTAGCAACACAAATACAATAAAATTGTTTCTTTTGTTGTTTACAGATATGGTGCATTTGCTGATGACTTTTCAAAATGTTTGGCTACTGATCTCTTAATTTCTCCTAGTTTAAAAGTAACGTGACTCTTTTCTAAAGGTAAGTTTATGTAAAGTTTGGATAAATGTTTAATATTTTACATTTCCACTTAGGAAAACATCGCGGAATTAAAATGTACGTGGGAGAGCGACGCAATGCAGCTAGTAGAGCATCTATTGTGATAAATTATAAGCGGGATGGTTTTAGTGAACCTAAATATAGATCTGAAAAGAAGTGTGAAGAAAAAAATACAATGATTTACGTCTAGAGTTTAGTACTACTGGTAATGTATAAATTTCAAAATATTTATTATTTTTGACTTTGGCGCCATTATTTTGAGATGTAGGCCTTCTTCTCACTAATGCATTTCATGAATCTGTAAACAAATTAGTACTCAATACTTTAGATAAAAACTGTAACTTTTGCGTGAAAATATAACTGTTATTCTTATTAATTGTAGGCTATGGATTATATATTTAAGAAAACAATAGAAATTTGGGGCTGCATTGCAGACCAGAAAACATGTTTGTTCAAATCAGAATGTTACTTGCTGTCTCACAACCATTCTACCAAATTTTACCTTGTTGTTCAGCAGGTCAAAACTATCAAATGCATGTTTCCTATCTTGCTTGGTTTAGAAGTTGTCTGTCTGTGTGCGTTTAAAAAAAAGTTTAACTCATGAACGGTCTAAGATAAATTCATGAAACTGAGCATGAAAGTTTATCACATTGGTTGACACAAATGTGCAAACTTTTATTTTGCTGAAGTTATCCGTTTCAAGATGGTGCCGGTCCAAACCATCTTCAATGTTAAATATCTAAAAACTAGTGATTGTAAGGAAAAATTTTAAGATACGAATACTGTATGTAGATATTTTAAAGAAAAATCCAATGTGTATCACTTTTGATCATTTAGTCAAGGGTTACCGGGAAAATACAATAGTTTTTTCCTAAAAGTATTTTCCGTGAATGTAGCAATCACCGAAGACTACTTCAGTCAGAAATAAAGCATTTTCTCAGTTACCCTTGACTCAAAAATAATAAACGGTACCAGATAACTGCCACATACTTTCTCCCAGTTGAAACTTTATACCTTCCCAAGAGTAGCATAGGAGGTGGTTATCTAGAATTGCTAAAGTAGGACATACCATGGAAAATATGGCATGTAACACACATCCATATTAGGGTATGTTATTACATTATTATTATTATTAATAATATTCGATCGATTTCGAACAAATTTGCCCAAACATGTCAATTAAACCTGTATATAGATGCACGAAAAGAAAATTAGAAATTTTTTGAAAAACAACCGCCTTTTTTGTCCAAAACCACCAAAAATTAGTTGTTATTATTATTACCTAAACGAGAATTTTTAGAAAGATGCGGTTTCTTGCATATGGTAGGGTACATTAAGGACTACAAATAAGCAACATTTTATCCAAATCGTTAGAGCCGTTGTTGAGAAATTTGGATTTTTATCGGTTTTTGGCCATTTTTGGGGGGTAAAACCCCTTAAAAATAAAAAATTTGAAAAAATGAAAAAAAATGCCTAGAGATATTCCAGAACTACACCTACATACAAAATTTCATCAAAATCGGACCGTTGGTATGGTATCTAGCTCTGTACACATCCTAACAGACACATGGACAGACATCACAAAAAAAAAAACACTTTTTTGGGTTCAGGGAGCACCAAAACAAATAATTCCAGTAAAAATATTTTTGGGTTCACGGAGCATCAACACAGATAATTCCACTAATATATTTTTTGGGGTTCAGGGCCCACCAAAACAGATAATTCCACTAAAAGTTCAAATTCGAAAATTTGGACGAAAACAATACTTTCTCCATATACTACGTATAGGGTGGAGAAAGTCAAAAATGATACACCGTTGTATTTTCCATTAAATTGTCATTTTTATACCTTAAAATTTGTTCCTAAAATCTTTAGTATTTTAAAAGTTCAACTTTGAATCTGAACCACCACTTGAAACGGATAGCTAAAATAAAATTTTGCACATTTGTGTAAAACAATGTGATAAACATACATTCTGAGTTTCATGAATTTATCGAGATGATATTTTGTTCAAAAACGCATACAGACGTTGTTAAGATGTTTGTTCGTTGTTTTTTTTAAATAAACAAGATAGGACACATGTTATATTGTGTTATTTGCTAGTGTTGACCTGCTGAATAACATTGGTAGAATGGTTGCAGACATCCTTTATATTAATGATAGATGATTAAATGTATTATTGTAGTTTGAATCGGGAGCGGTATACGTCATACGTTCAATGTTGGCAAGGTCTGATTTTGTTTAACTAACCGCAACAAACGTCCTTTGATAAACTTGATTGTTTTATCGTGCTATTGTTTCCTCATCACGTGTGCTTTACTTTCTTTGACGGTTAGTTTGAAGGTTGTTAATTTGATTTTAAAGCCTGACCTTGTGAATTTAAAGTCAACATTATAAGTAAATTATTGCTGATTCTACTCATTTTTACATTATAGCGTTTCCAAAATGTAATCTGAACTGGTACCAGGTATTCTGTTAAAAATCTATTACTTACATTGCTTACCCAATTCTGAAAAAAAACATACAACTGAGAAAAAGGAAATTATCTAAGTTTTGAGAACACCCTACTACAAAAACTTACCAACATAGTGTTTTTTCACCTTTGTCGTGATAGTCGTTGTTCAGTTTTTTCTCAGATTTTGACTTATTCAACTCTTTTATTGCAAGCATAATTTTTGTAGTTCCAAATCGCTGTGTTCTTAATAACTAAAACAAATATGATGCCAAGTAATCGTTCAACATCCTTTGCGAATGTCTGCAAACAAGCTTGTGGTAAGTGGACGAGTCTGACTAGAGTGGTTTTTTAATTTATAGAAATTTAAAGTTGAGTATCAACAATGAATATAGAATACTTTGTATTCTGTATTCATTGGTATCAAGCAGGAACCACTTTTTTGTTGCTGTTATTATCAGATACAAAATAACAGCTGCTATAATCATTGTATTCATTTGTTCATGTCGTATTTATCTTTTCTCTTAAAATTTAAATGGTTCGGTGGTAATATTTAGAACACTCAAAAGCGTGTAAAGTCTAGGCATCTTAAAACCAAATTACCACGGCTTCCTATTGTGAGTTCACAATAAATGGGGATACCTCATTTATTGCATTACTTAAAATTGTACTGCCCACCTTCTTAGCGAATTTCTATAGGCGAAATTTTATGAGCTATTGCCGTGAATCTATGGTGAGACCTAAGGTTGAGAGTGGGTAATGAGCACTCATCATGGTCTCCAGATCACGGCTGTCATAATTTTTTTTAATTATTATATAAATTATATCTGCTATAATAAATATGATCAGTTTGAGTACAATTTTCTACAAATCCTACCTTAACCCTTTTATATGAGTTCGTCGACGCGCTTCGGAGTTACTCCATTCTCGATACCTAAAACGTTCCGTTGGCTACACAAACCTACGTGTTTATTTTATTGTTTAATTTTTTTTAACATTTTCAGATTATGAAATATTATTTCTGATTGATTGTATATTTGTTCATTAATAATATTTTCTCCGTTCATCTTTAGTTTAAAATATGAAAATTTTTTAACTAAAGATCAACGGAGAAAATATTATTAATGAACAAATATACGGATGGGTCAGTGCAATAATGAACCACGTCCACTTTTTTCCAATTTTTAGTTAATGACACTAACATGTGTCTAA
>JAGFPH010025870.1:0-10663 GCA_018207615.1 Philaenus spumarius
GGTCTGATATCACACAAAGAAATCCTAGCTGTTAGACGTACTAAGAACTAACCCCCTATTGCCTCGGAATATTTCTATTCCATTCCATTTGGACAAAATAAATTAAATAGACGAGCAACGTGGACGTCTTAGAGGGCGTCTTTTATACTGTGATATTCATTGTGCAGTTCTGACTCTTGCCGCTAGATTCGCTGCAGTCTAGTTTCAATATACACGTAGTGTATACTCAAGTTTAAGCTGTCGCGTTACCCACTTCCACGATTTGGCAACACTGTTCTTTGTATTGGACCACTGTGAGGCTGCTCACTTGATGAATGATTCGTGTAGATTACTTGTTTTGTAAGCGTATTAGAATAATAGTACTTGGAATCGGCGAATAAGCCTGACAGCGGGAGGCGGGAATTTTTTCCTGGAATCTAAAGCCAACAACATGTTTCCTCTTCCTACATACGAAATGTAAATATTTCTCATTTCGTGATCCACTTTCATTATTTTTAATATTAGTGATTTTAACCCTCCATCTGGCAGTTGATATTTCTATACCGGCAGGTACTTTTTTACTACTCGTGTACATTGTCATTTAAATATTTATAGAATCCAATCCATTTGAGTAAAGTATAAACTATTATACATTTTCTTGTTCAGAAAACCATAGAAAACATTTCAGTGTAGTTGAATTTTCTACTTCACCACATACGAAAAATTACGTTACAAATAGACAAAAAAAAATACTTTGGTAACTAAAATAATTGTTTTTTGAGACATTAAAAATGTGTAGTTAAAATATTTGTAAATGGCCGCCATTTTCCAATATGGTGCTAAAATTTCGAATTTCTTATGACACGCCCTGTATGTTATGATGATTTTGGATTCTACAAGTTATTTTAAGACTTTTTTCTTCTTTGTGTTTTTTTTATACGTCTAACCGTTCAAAAAATAAAGAGGGGTATCAAATTTTAAAAACACCCTAACTAAGCGGAAGATATTTTTGTATGGAAAGTTTTGAACTAATGAAAACGCTAACACTAAGAACAAAAAAGTCTTAAAATAACTTGTAGAATCCAAATTCATTGTAAAATACTGGGTGTTCCATAAGAAATTTGAAAGTTGAGCGCCATATTAGAAAATGATGGTCATTCACAAATATTTCACAAGTTTCCCATTTTAAAGTTTGATTCAAGTATTATAGCAATCTTACATCAATAGCATGGCTCGTGTTGTCTTGGAGAAACCAGGAAAAAATTTGCCTGTGATGAAAGTCGTTAGGCAGGGCACTCTCACCTGATCTTTTAATGCGATACTAGAAAACTAGAAAAAGTTTTCAGTAAGTTAAATTGGCATAATTTTGGAATGGAAATGAAGGAATAACTATATCTAATATAAGATTTGCTAATGATGTCATTCTTTATGCAAAATCGCCCACAGAAGTGGAGAATATTTTATAGGACTTGGACCGAGAGGGTAGCCGAGCCGGCTAGTGATAAATACAGAAAAAACGGTACTTCTAAGCAACGGGAAGCAAGAAGATCTGTTCATATCCACGATTGAAAATTTAAACATCGCCTCAAAAACCAGTTCATTTACGACGAATAATATGCAGGCAATGATAACCACCCAGGTTTTTCGCCTTTAAACCCCCCCCCCCCCAAAAAAAAAAGACGAATAATATGACGAATTTGCTTCAAAAAAAGTACAAGGTTCCAGCAGATGTTTACATCATACGAACAGTTTAACGGATTTTTATATTAAAACGGGTTTGGATTCACAATGCGATTGTCAACAATATACCATAATTTCATGTATGTATCATTATTTTTGGATTTGTAGTTACCGTTTGAAAATAAAACAAATTTTGGTTTGATTGCTTGCCGTAAAACTTTGTTTATTGCTAATAACAATTGAGTATTATTAATGTTATGATCGTTCTGAATTTTAATATGTTCTTTATACCGTCATATTATAAGATGAATGTATCTACTTATATAAAGTTAGACGGTAACACTGATTCACTGACATTAATTATGAGGCACTTCCCGTAATCGTACCCCCCCTCAAACTTATACTTGAATTAAAGCTCTCGACGAGAAACTTTCGGGAATATTGCCAGAATTTAACATTTTTCAATTTTAGGGCGGGAAAGATTTTTTAGATTTTTTCAATTGTTTCATTTTTTCACTTTGAGCGCATTTTGTAAGAAAGCGGTAAGAGATAACAAACAATGTTAAATACAAAAGTTGTAGAAAATTTCACTTCAAACTTGAGATTTTCCGTCATATTCAAGATCTAATCGTCCATTTAGCCACTATTCATCTGAGAAGGGAGGCTCCGCCAAACGTCTTTAAAGCTAGACGGGTTCACTGATTCACTGACATAAATTATGAGGCACGTCCTGTAATTCGACGAGAAACTACCAGAAAAATTGCTAAAAGTTAACATTTTTAATTTTTAAAGCACCTTTTGTTTTTGAGATAGCAAAAATTGTTAAAATAGTACAAAAGTTGTAGAAAATTTGATTTCAAACAAGAAATTTTCCGTCAGATTCAAGATCCAATCATCCGTTTAGCCGCTATTCACCCAAGAAAGAGCTCCGGCACACAATTCTTCAAATTTCCCATGTTAATCTTATGAAGATAATGTTAAATGAGTTTGAGTCAGCTGCCAAATAAAACAGCTGTTTTAAGCTCGGTCACCTATGTACAAACGAGCCAAAGATTAACGAGATTCTTTAGCGAATTTTCCAACTGCGAGCGAAGCGAAGCGCCAAGTAAGGTCGAAGGCCGAGGCGGGGTTGGGACGCGAAGCGTCCAGGGGCAGAGCCCCTAGTATGATATAAACTTGATCGATTAGATAATAATAATTAGATGGTTTTTGAAAAATCGAAAAGCTCAAAAAACGTTACACTATGTAGATAAAAGCTTGTATCTTAAGAACGGGTTGTCGGATCTTAAATAAATATTAAAACGTATTTAAAATCAGGACGAAATTCCTTAGAGAGTATCAGATTTTTTAATTCCTATGCAAATTTAATTGATCAGTGCACGTTATATAATAATATTAATCTGAAAATAGTTCTTCAGTAGACGGTTTAAAAAAACATATTTATAATGACTTCAATCTTGTTTAAATTGTACACAATCGTTGTATATTTCTATATAAACAACGTATTAAAATTTCAAAACTATCGGATTATACATACTCGAGCTATTAACACATAAAGATCTCGTCTAGCAGTTTTGATTCAAAATGTTTACAAGGTTTCATTAGAATACTTATATTTTACGAACCATTAAACGGGTTTTAAATATCAAAATAGATATGGATTCATAATAACATTGTCAACAATAAACTATAATTTCATATTTCCAGTATCATTTTTGAATGTGTAGTTACTGTTTGAAAATAGAAAAAAAATTCATTTGGTTGGTTGTCGTAAATCATATTTATGTGTTAATACCTCGAGTAGTTATTATCCGATAGTTTAGAAATTTCCATGCGTTGTTTATATAGAAATATACGACGACTGTGTAAAATTTTAACGAGAATGAATAAAAATAAAGGATCTTTGAAACGACCGTCCACAGAAGAACTATTTTCAGATTAATATTTACGATATAACGTGCATTGATCAAGTAAATTTTTATACGAACTAATGCGAATCTGATAGTTTACAGAGAATTTCGTCCTGAATTTTATAACGTTTTTATATTTAAGATCCGAATAACAGTTCGCATGATACAAAAGATTGTATCTAACAAGATTATCGTTCTAATTTACCATAAACTTGATGCGTAACTCTTTATAGCACTAATCGTTAAATGATCTGAACATTTTTTATAGGAACCTCATTTTTTAATATTATACTTATAGACTTGTTGTTTGTATGTAGTATACGTTACATTAAAATCATTTAAATATTTTAAAAGATAGTATATTTTTACCGGAGACAGAGCATTAACTCTTTCTCTAATTTTGCGTAAACTTTATGCGTAACTTTTTATAATAGGCCTAATCGTTAAATGGTCTAAAAACTGGTATAAGAATTTCATTTTTTTTATACTATATTTGCAGACATGTTGTTTATTTATGTAGTATACATTTGATTAAAATCAGTAAAATATTTTAAAAGAAACTAGGGGAGACCTCTGCGTGCTCCGCACGCCAACCCCCGATGGATCCTTCTAAGAGATATGTTATGTTTTATTTATAATAGAGGTGTAGGATTAATAATAACCTCAAAACTAAGATGATAAATAATGTTAAATGTTCAAATCAAATTATTTCGTATATTTTATAACAGAAGTTATAATAAAAGTTAAAAGAACCAGTAAGGCTCAGGTGCAGGCCTACATTTAATCAAAACCCTTACCAAAACGTTACTATCAATTACCGTATATTATCAATAATTAGGCCTACTATAATATGTCTTATTTATTTTTAATTAAGATGTAACATAGTTTTTTCTTATTTTTAAATCCCTTAAAGCAAGTTTTTATTGGTTTGTGTGTGTTGAAACACGTGTTGGTTGAGCCTAGGAATAACTTAAAATATTATCTTATCTTCTAAAGCGAGAGATAATTGTTTGTCTGCTAAATGGATCTGGAATCTCCGTCTAAGGATTTTTCATTTTTTGATTTTATATAGGGCTTTTGGCCACGAGAAATCGATTGGAAATGGTCACCAATCTGGGAAAATTCGTTTTCTACGTCTTTTTATTAAATTAAAAAGTGAAATTTGTCCATTTTAAACAGTACAAAGCACAGCTGATGCAAATGTTTTCCATGCCATTACAATAATCATCTGCTTTCTTTTAAACTGTATATTTTATTAGAGGTAAGCCTAATAAAAATGTTGTATCTATTTATAGTTACCATGGCAACGAATACTTCTGCTAAATAAACATACCCTTTATTTAGTTGTATAATGTTATAGGCCTAACCTAAACGATGTTCACGGAAATTTGCAATAATAGTTATTGACGTGAGCGAACTAGGCTCTAGGCCTAAATCAATATTGAAATATTAAACTTTAATTTAGGCCTGACTTATTTCTGAGGCATAGCATTAAGATTATGGTTAATCCTTTAAACTGTATTTTTATTACAGGTAAGCCTAATGTTGTATATACCATTTATTTAGTTGTTTAATGTTATAGGCCTAACCTCAAAACTCAATAATCCAATATTTATTATTGAAATCATAGCCCTGCTTATAATCGAGCTTTAGCTCGGTCTCCTGGTACTTTTGTACTAAAAGCTGAACATCCGAATCAACTGTTTTATCTGTTATTTTAATCAATTGGTTGCTATGGCAATGAATGTAAAAACATTCGAGAAGTTGTTTCTTCAGTCTAGGCCTAACTTAAAATTATGTTTAATTTATTTTACCTGTCTTAATGGCAACATACACACATGATTTATGTTTTTGTGCACATCTTTGAATGATAAAAGTTTCATCTTTCAATTGTTGTTTTTTTAGTTTTTCATAATGTTGCTTATTTATTGGTATTAGGTCTACAGCTGTTAGGCACTATGTGTTTCACGTTCAACTCGATCCTGTGAATTTTTTTCCTTGAAAAATACTGGCCACTAATGACTTTCTCTAAGCCAACTGATTCCTTTTGCTGCAATTGTTTGTTCTTAGATGAACAATCACGTGTTTAAATAATCAGCTTGATAAGGAAACTTAAATTGATGATATAAAATACGTTTTAAAAAGTTCTTTTATTACATTCTAAATGAAATTATTTCAAAAATGTAAGTAAATTGTGTAAATATAGAATGATTGATCTTTCATTTAAAACGAACCGCGTGTAAAACGGTTCAGTGGAAACATTCAGTAAACTCTTCAAAGAAGTGCAAAGTTGAAATTTTACCCCATGTTAAATCTCCATAAGAAAAGTTTATTTTCCATTTTTGATCCAATTAACATAAATATTTTCAAAATACAAATAAAACCTGCACATATAGGACCGCTAACCTTTGTTTTGGTATAACCCGCATGTAAATTGGTCCAGCAGAACGGTCAAGCTCGCTGTCAGAAGCTTTACATTTTCTCCCTATGTTAAATCTCCATAAGAAAAGTTTATTTTCCATGTTTGATCCAATTAACATAAATATTTTCAAAATACAAATAAAACCTGCACATATAGGACCGCTAACCTTTGTTTTGGTATAACCCGAATGTAAATTGGTCCAGTAGAACGGTTAGGCTCGCTGTCATTAGTTTTGAAAAAGTTTTTTAGAATATAAGATTATTTAAGACATAGCATTACTCTTGTTCTAATTTAGCGTAAACTTAATGCGTTAATTTTTATAGGCCTAATCGTTAATTGGTCTAAAAATTAGTATAAGAACCTATTTTTTTATTTATACTTATAGACATGTTGTGTATATGTAGTATACATTTTATTAAAATCAGTAAAATATTTTAAAAGAAATTATTTAAGACAGCATTACGCTTGTTCTAGATTGGCGTAAACATAATGCATTAATTTTTATAGGCCTAATCGTTAAATGATTGAAATATTTCAATATTTCAACTCCAATAAGGATTTGGCCTAATGTGGTCAAAACCAAAACTACTGTGAAATAAAATGGAAGCAGCAGAAGAAATAAATTAGTTTAATAGAAAGTGCAATATACCAAAAACAGATGTTCTCCATTCAGTGAAACTGCCAGATGTTCAACAAAAAGATTTTGTTGGATGAGAAAAATATATAGAGAAAAAGTCATGGTGAAATAATTTTTCTAAAATAAGTTCCAAGAGAAGTAATGGCAAGAAAAGAACATTAGAAAATTATTCAACTTTGTTAAAAGGAATAAATCATAAGTATATAAAAAAAAAGGTTAATAGAAATAACACTAGATAAAATACTTATTCAGAAACTATACTTCAGAAAAATGGGTGAGATCTAACCTTACTTTTAAGTGCTCCATAATTTTTTGTGTATAATTACCATATTTTAAAAGCAAGTGTTAATTCGAACTATATAGGTGACTTGAATAAATAAACACTAAATGATAAATAAATGAACAGAGACTTTATTAAGTGGATATAATAATTTCGAATTTCAAATAATAATTTGATTTGACTTTTGACAAACAATATTTCATGCATAAATTTAAATTTTCTTTAAGACTTTATGAATGAAGATTATATGTTTATTTATGTTTTTATAGTTTTTAGGTTATGTACATAGTTTTCATTTTAAAAATATTCTTTAATTTATCCTAGTAATGAACAAAAAGGAAAATAATCCTTCCTATTGAATGAACCGGCACGAGTCTCCACCCGAGATGAATTCCCGATTTTTTTTATCTAAATGAGCTCATTCCGCGCTTCTATTCACAAACTAAAATTCAGTAGCTTGGGATATTATTAAATTAATTTTCTTATTCAAACCCAAAGAGTTTTCTGTATTTCTATAGATAATTTGTTTTCAAATATTTAATTTGATTTTTTATATTATACAGTAACAAAAGAGATAATTAAATACTATTGTAAAATATAATCTGAGATCTTTCCTTTGTATATATATATAAGATAAATAGTTATGTTGTAAAATGGCGCCCAACGCACGGCTCATTCTAAAGGAATAATTCTTGTAAACTTAAATTAAAACTTAATTTCAGATATTCAACCGACCGAAGAACATTCAAAATAAAATAAATATATTAAATAACTTTATTCATTTGAATCACATTAAACTAGGCCTAACTAATGGAACGAGATTACGAACACAATTTACGAAAACAAATCCGGAAAACCACAAGAGCGCGAGAATCGTACGACTTGCCTAATATTACTGCGTCACGGTCTGAAACCTTGGATCCGGGCCATCAAGAAGTAGGCGATGCGATGGAGGGGGCGTATTCCCAAGATGAAACCATCCGTCGGCAAGAAGACGTGATCAATGAGGAATACGGATCTGAAGAAGAAGAACTAGGACAACTTCCGTTTTTTTATTGCGAGGGAAAATCGGAGGGAGAATCACACCCCACGGAGGCAAGGTCATACGTAAACGAAAGCAAAACACCGAACGCCACAAATACGCCAACTGAGGAAGAACAACCGCCATGGTTAAGCCTTATCATGCAACAATTTAATGATATAAACAAACAATTTGAATACCAGAATTCCAAGTTTGACAAACGATTCGACGATCAAAACTCAAAACTCAACGACTTAAGACAGCATTCTGAGGATACCAAAGAACAACTCGACAGATTCAAACGAGATGTAAAACAGGAGCTGAACGAAATCAAAAAGCAATACCAGGAGTTAAGAGAAGAACACATCCAACAACGAGACCGGCTGAGAGAAGATACCCAAAAGCAACTGATGGTACAAACCGAAAAGATGCAGGGACAGATGATGGCTCACCGAGAAGAAGCACAAATACAAGCAAGACGATACACCGATCAGGAATGCAGCCGAATGATAACGACAGTCACCCAGAAGATTGAAAAGTCCCAGGAAAACATGGAGGAGGCATTCTCAAAGCAAGGGGCAAGGATCAATACATTGGAGAAAGACTTTCGAGAAAATCGATATGCAACAACGCAACCAATTATCATATCATGCAACGGGCAAGGTATAGGAGGCGGTGCGACACCACCGAAGTTCCATGGCCGTGAACACAATCCAAGAGAATATCTACTGAAAATTCAAAAATATGTCGAAAAGAGGAAAAGCTTACAAAACCAGGGAGATGCAACCGAACAAATGAGCGACCTCATCGAAACATGTTTGGAGTCACACGCAGCGAGATGGTTTGCTTTGGTGAAGGAGGACATAAAAACATGGGAAGAATTCGCGGTAGCCTTCGAACGGAAGTATTGGAGTAGGGATGTGCAACGAGGCATACGACAACGTTTAGACATCGAAAAATACCGTCCCAATGGTAATTTAAGACGCGCCGAATACTTCACAGAAAGAGTGATCACCCTAAGAGCAATACAACCACCCCTAATGGAGGACGAAATCGTAACGTGTTTAGCGGAGCACTTCGAAAACATCATCCAGGATGCAAGAAGGGTGCAAAACATCAATAGCATCACAGAGTTCGAACTATTACTGCAAAGAGAGGATATGAAGGAAATGAATAACCACTCGAAAAGAATACATAGACCCACAACACCGCCGAACGCATTTTCTCGACTTAACACCAAACCTCGATTTTCTCCACCGATGAACGGATACCAGAACCAACACCAACCTTACTGGAGAGGACCACCAAATTTTGGCAACACAAATCATTCTCGGCCACCAACAAATTATTCAAGTTATCGCCCTCAAGGAAACATACCTTTTCGACCTCCAGGACCACAATTCCAGCAAAATTATGTCAATCGAAATCAAAACGGAAACAGGAATTACCAGAGAGGAACGAACATACGACCACCAGTACATGAACCAGAAAAAAGAACATACCCTACTAGGGAACAAATAAATGTATGTCAAGCGATCACGGAGAATACCCGGACAAGTCAACCGAATCAGATTCCAATTAAAAAGGAAACCACGTGTCGGCAGGAAAACTGTTGAGCACAGTAGATATACCAGGCCGAAAATCTCAGGACCGACCACAGGAACACCCGCCGGCTCTTGACGAAAACATAACTACTGTGCAAATACCCAATCACAAAGGAAACAGGCCCAAAAATAATAGAGAAATAAATATATTAAAACCAATATACGACCTCGTAATTAGCAATATGTTCTGCGATGAAGAATTTTTATTAGACGAAAAACCAAACAACCATGATTTATATAACAATACAGTACACAAAAAATGTCCTGAAATTAATTTACATATAGGAAATATCGAAATAACCGCTCTAATAGATACAGGCGCAAATATGACATGTTTCTCCGATCAATGGTTCCAGGAAAATAAAGTTAATATAGGAAAATATGAAGAGATACCAGGTACCAGTTTACACATTACTACAGCTGTGGGAGCAAAAACCAAACGCATTCAAAGAATCATTATGGTCCCAGTCAAAATTAACAAACAAATGACATGGATTCAAGCGTTAGTTGTGCCGAATTTAATTAGGCCTATGATATTAGGAATGGATACGATTAATAAATGGAAGATGGGTTTAGACTTTGAAAATAATGAATTAAAAATAAATATAAATGATAATATAATAATTTTAAAGTTTGTAGAGGCAGTATATGATGGAATCATATGTCACATTACTAATGAAGATAAATGGAGTACAGATGACGAAATAATATATAATACAGATAATCAAGGAGAGATACTACGAATTTATAGAAATAACGTATATGGTGCCAAATTCAAACCCACAACTTTAGACGATCAGACCATAAAAGAGACAATGAGCGAAAATAGCTTGGAACCAGAACAGAAATCAATACTAACATCACTATTACACGATTACAAACACATTTTTACAGATCAACCAGGACTTTGCAACAAATACATCTATCAATTACGGGTCAAGACAAAAAAAAACAAAAAAAAAACTCTTCAAATAAATAAACAATAAATAACGGATGAGTACTGTACAACACAAGAGGGGAACAGTCCTTTGTTTGGAAAATTACAAATTCAGATTTAAAATTTTCCAAAAGTAGCTTTGGGATATTGAAATATTTCAATATTTCAACTCCAATAAGGATTTGGCCTAATG
>JAGFPH010025871.1:0-10662 GCA_018207615.1 Philaenus spumarius
TATACAAGCCTTTTCCCTAAAGATTCTACGTTGATTGACAAAAAAAAAATGTGTAGTCTCCAAGGAAATCTCACTGCAGTAGACAAGTCTTCCAGGGATCAGGAGTTGATCAGGCCCCCTCTCGCTGAAAATCCACCGAAATTTCTGGTCTTACTTACCTAAGTGTAGGTATGCGCATACCTTTGATTACGTAATCAATTCCACCTCCCTTAGTCTCCTCGATATGATTTCAATTGAGAAATGTGTGCTCTTAGCACCCTTTTATCATCCAAATCCGTAAGACGTACGGTTACTGGACCTAAAAATTGGGTTACCTTGTATGGTCCTCTCCAACGATAACTCAGTTTGGCGCTGAATTTGTCTCGCGCTTTACTCTGCGGAAACGTTTTGAACCAAACTTTATCACCTATTCTAAACGGACATTCCCTTTGCCCTCGGTTGTATCGTTCCTCTAACGACTTATGACTCCTCAACAAATTATCTCTTACCTGCTTCCATGTAGATTTTATCGTATCTACGTTGGGCTTATCTGGTAAAAGCTCCTCTATCTTCCAAATATTCGATAACGGTTCTCTCATCCTCTTTCCGAACATCACCTGAAAAGGCGTAAAACCATGCGACTCACTTTGCGCGCTGTTAAAAGCCAGTTGCAACCAGCTAATCTCAGTATCCCACATGGTATGAGCCTGCGCATGATATGCGATCAGCGCTGACTTCAAGTTCCTGTTAAAACGCTCGGCATGTGATCCTTGTGGTCTATACGGACTCGTCGTTATGTGTTTGATCCCATAGGAAAAACAGAAATCTTTAAATAACTTACCTGTGAATTGCGCTGCATTATCCGATACAATATTCTCAGGTACGCCAAAATTTTGAAACAAACGTTCCTTCAAAATTTTTGTGGTAATACTTCCTGTTGCTTGGCGAATAGGAAACATCCAAACAAACTTACTAAAGGCATCCACACAAACCAAAATATAGTTGTTACCCATTTTACTCCTAGGATAAGGTCCTACAAAGTCAATAAAAATCTTCTCCAGTACGTTGGAAGCTACTTCTGAGGCTAATTTTCCTAGATGACTATCCTGAGCAGGTTTGCTCAAGGCACACAACTCGCACTTCCTAACCATGCTCCTTATGTCCTTATACATACTAGGCCAAAAATATTTCTCACCTATTTTCGCACAGGTTTTCTTTATGCCTAAATGTCCTCCAACTGGTGACTTATGGTAATACTCAAAAAGCATAGGAATTAACTTATCAGGTACCACGACCTTCTTTGCTTGTCCTCTAGTCCTCTTGAAACATAGTACTCCTTGCGACCAAATATAACCTAGTAAACTCCCTGTATCCTTTACTCTACCTATTATTTCACGAAGACCTTCATCTTCCTGTTGATGGCTCCCAATATCCTTGAAAGCTAGAGGAAACTGTCCTAACAGATTTCCTCCGCCTATCTGCGCTACTAACTCACCTTTCTCTGGAACTGCTTCGCGGTCCTGGTCATCATACATTCTCGATAGCGCATCAGCTACTACATTTTGACTAGATCTTATATGCTGCACTCTAAACTTTAAAGAAGAAATTCGTATTACCCACCTGCCAATCTTCCCTAATTGCCGCGGGTGCGACAGCATCCAGGTCAACGCTTGATTGTCACATTCCAAAAGAAATTCAGAGTGTTCGAGATAACTCCGGAACTTGTCTACCGCTTCCACTACGGCTAAGCATTCCAATTCGTAAATAGACGCCTTTCTCTCCTGCATCGTTAAACACCTAGAAAAATAGGATATGGGTTGCCTTACCCCATCGACCTCTTGCTGCAATACACCTGCAATCGCTCGAGTACTGCTGTCTGTAGTCAGAATAAACTCCTTCGAAAAATCTGCCATGCGCAACACCGGTGGTTGAGCTACTGCTTCCTTTAGCAATGAGAAAGCTTTCTCTTCCTCTTCACCCCACACAAATTTTGATCCTTTCCTTCGCAATTGATTTAACGGTATTGCTATTTCTGCAAAATTTGGAATAAACTTACGGTAAAAGTTGGCCATTCCCACGAAACGGGCGACTCCCTTGATGTTCTTGGGTCTGGTATATTCTCTCAGGCTTTTAGTTCTCTCCGGATCGATACATACTCCCCTCGCCGAAACGAGATGTCCTAGAAAAGATATCTGCTCTACTGCGATACTTACCTTCTCTGGGTTTACCGTTAAACCCGCTTTCCGTAAACACTGAAAAACTCTCTCCAAATGGTCTAGATGATCCTCAAAAGTTTCTGAATACACCACCACATCATCGAGAAAATTAAAAACGTACTTAAATTTTATGTCTCCAAATACCTTATCCAGTAGTCGAGTCAAGACTTGGGCGCCGGTAGCCAATCCAAAAGGAACCCTGGTGAAAGAATACAAGTTCCATGGTACTGTAAAACTCGTTAAGTGCTTCGACCTCTCCGACAACGGAATCTGATGATACGCTTGATTCAAGTCAATTATGGTAAAATACTTTGCCTTAGCAAACCATTGAAAGGCGCTGTGTAGATCCGGAAGTGGTACGGATTCAATCTCAATAAGACTATTTAGTTTTCTAAAATCTATTACACACCTGTACTGTGGAGATCCCTCCCCTGTGTTAGCCTTAGGTACTAGAAATGCTGGGCTAGCATAACATGATTTCGATGGTTCGATGACTCCCTTTCGTAGAAGCTCGGCTATGTGTTCGCGCATGATGACCATTTTGGGTGGAGATAATTGGTATGGATGACTTCTTACTACCTTTTTATCCTTGAGCACAATGTCATACTCAATTAAATTTGTTAACCCTAAACGCTTGGTTAGCACATCCGAAAACCTATGACATAAACGCTCTAACTTACCTTGTTGTTCTGCGTCAAGATGTCTCCATTTGTCCTTTCCACCATTAGAAGATACTTCCCTCACCAACGGCTCTTCTATAGGCTCCTTTGTCGCACTCAAACCTAAAATACTTCCGCGATCGAACTTAAAATAGACTTCACCTGCCTGCAGATCCAAAACCAAACCGGTCTTCTGAATAAAGTCACTACCCAGAATGCATGAAACACTAAGATGTTTAGCGACGAGAAATTCCCACTTCCAAGTGAAATGTGCGATTTTTACCTTCACTGTGACTGTGCCTAGAATCGGCAAGGGCTCCTTGCTTGCAGTGAAACACTCATATGTACATTTTTCCAAATTCGCCTTCAATCCAAGTTGCAGCATATGTTGGTAATGTTCAAAAGAAATCAAACTGCGTGCCGAACCGGAATCCAGCAAACCTTCTGCTTCACTCCCACCAATCTCCATTGAAATGAACGGCGATCTCTCCATATGGTAAACACGCCCCTTTATTGATGTACAGAGACTATACTTCCTACTGAAACTAGTCTTACCTTTATGTCGCTTCGACTTCTGCGTTTCTTGTTGCCTCCAGTGAGAGTACCAGCGACCTATGTCCCTCACTGTTTCTCGTTTTTTGGAAAAGATGCCCCAGTTTTACAGTCTCTACTATAATGTCCAGGTTGTCCACACTTAAAACAGGTGACCTGAGCTCGTGGCCTTTCAATCTGCCTCCCCTGCATAGGAATCGCTCTACCTCCCGAGTTACCATTTCCCCGATGGTTTACAAAGTTCACAGGTCTCCTTACGCCGGCTGAAAACTGCTGATTGTGAGTGTTACTTACCTGAGACCGAATCTTATCCGCAAGTCCCACATTTTGTGATGAAATACAAAGATTGTCTAATTCCATAAAATTCCTAGGTCTTTCAGCAAAAACAAACCTGGATCTCTCCACGGGATTTAATCCTTCCAGAATGGTATTGACAACACATTGCTCAGATTGTGCCAAATTCAAAACGATGGCGGCCTCTTTGATGTCCACCATGTAGCAAAAAAAAGGTTCGTTCATCCTTTGTGGTCTATGGTACATCTGTTGTCTTAATTGTTCGTATTGTCTGCAAGGTATAAAATAACGTAGAATATCTTCATGATACGTACCAAAATTCCATGCCCTAGCTATCGCCAAGCTCGTCCTTTCTGCTAACGGACCTCTTGTAAAACCTAAAATAACCTGTAAGAGACTTACCTCATCTCCAAAATCAGGAAGATCTCTCAGCTTTAAAATCTGCCGAATGAAATCCAAAAGTTTGGGCACATAAAGTCCATCAGTCTCCGGAAAATTCCGTAATAGCCTTTCGGCCGGATGTGGTAATTTATTGAAAATCGAAAAACATTTTCCACTTACTTGTTTTAAACTTGATTCCACTTTTGGCAACTCGCTGCTAGATAACCTGGCGTCCAAATCCCCTTTCCTTTGAACCGCGTTAGCTTTTTCTTGAAAAATAGTTATCTCCTCAGGCAAGGTTTCTGAAATAGGTTGACTTACCTCCCCTTGTTTCAATTCAGTCGTCATGGTATCTGACTTACTAGTAGTAGCTCTACTCTCATGTCCCACTGTTTGAACCTGTTTGCTCAGTTGACCCAACCTTTCCTGTAAGCCTGCAATAAATATCGGAAGTTCTTTCGACATATCATCTACATACTTACTGTAATCCCTCTTCAGATTCAAATTTGGTATCTTGCCTAAAATATCCAGCCTTCGACTAACATGTTCCATTCTAGCAATATACCTATTCAAATTAGATTTTGAAACTTCGGATTCTAACCCTTCAATAATCCCTTGAAATTCCTCAAATTTACGTATACATTTAACAATATCTTTTTCCACATCTAAACCACCTAATAACTCTGGTTGAAGATCAGTAACTTCATTAAAAGAATTACGCAAACTACCACGTAATTGTTGCACATTCAAATTCTGATAATCTAAACCGCGCATCAAGCACTCAGAGATTAACTCATCCTTCAACAAATACTCAGGCACGAAAGACGCCATCTCGATTTGATTGTCTTCAATTAGAAACCGAAAATACTAATCTAAACCTTGTAAAACTACGCGTCACTAGGTCTCTCCCAACCGTCATTAACCAGATTTTAAATTGGATTCAGCAGAGTGGCGCACTTTTTTGTACCGCTCCATTCGCTTCCCGTTACTCCCTTGAACGAGCGAGCAGCACAAAGTAGAATTTAGAAATTTTAACCAAAAAAAAAGGGAGTTTTGATTTAAATCCAATTAGACATCTGGGAACAATGACAGGAAGGTTAAGACCCAATGAAAACTCACTATATATATTTCAAATGCACCTTTTATCTTTACTCATAAAAGAATTAATTAAAACAGTATACAATTTCCATATAACAAATGAAATTAGTGAAAACTTTGGCTTATTTGCCACAAAGAAAACAAGTTAAATTTAAATCACAATAAATCCGAAAATATATTTTTTTTGTATATGCACCCCTTTATTCACCTCATAATTAAAGACTTTCCCCAAAGAAAATGAAACTAAAATGAGTTAAGTCCTTGAACAAGACACCAAGACAATAATTACCTCTAATACGTGGGGTACGTTTATAAAGCACAAAACTCTAGGCTCCTAAAGGTGTGCATGAACAAAAGCACATACACTTTTCTTTTTTTTATAAATTTAAAATACAAATCTTAAAGCAAATTATCCCCCCAAAAGAAAACATTACTATAAATTTCCAAAATATACATCAATTTTTTTAAAATAGGCGAACATCAAACCAAACTGGCAGCGATATCAAAAAAACTTTTGTATACCACTCTAAAACGACAGAAGAACAGATTAACGCGCACATTACTGCTTTCACTTAATAAAATAAAAAAAGATAAATATCACCTTTTGTCATGTTGTTCTGGGATACCTTTACATCAAGCGTAAGTGGTCACTGCTCCAGTTCATGTGGAGAGATGAAGCTAGGTTACTCTTTGGACAGTTGAAATGAAGGTTATGTAGAGAAGGATCTCTGAATCATTACTTAAAGTTGAAAAGCCAGGTTGAAGACCTGAAGTGCCTTAATATCCCAAATTTCCTGAAGTTTCCAGAAGTTATCAGAAGTTACCAGAAGTTACCAGAAGTTTCCAGAAGTTTCCAGAAGTTTCCAGAAGTTTCCAGAACCCCTGTTTGTAACAGGTTAACAACGCAAAATAGTAAAATGTTTTCTTTTAAATTTCCCCACATACACAATATCAAATCTCTGAATATAAACATGACATACCTATTTTACGAATCAACAATACAAATAATCTTTTATAAATTTACCTTCATCAATTTTTCCTTTATAATCACACAGTTGAAATTAAAAATACCTATTCACTTTAATATCTGGTGTACTATAAATATTACAATAATTTAAAACAATTAACTCCCTCCCACCTTAGAAAAGTAACAATCTGATACAGAAACAAAAGCCTTACCCATTTCAAAAAACATGTTATAGCTTATTACAGAAACAAAATATTCCAAATTACAATACATAATGATAACCCCTTTTATTTTCCAAAAGTAGCATAATTTTTGGTTCATTAACTTTAGTATACTTTTCTTTACAAAATTCAAATTAACATCCTGATGCTTTTTCAAGTAATTATACATGAAATTCTGAAATCTCTGATCGCCATTTTGATTGGCTTTCGTTTATACCATTTACAAGGTTCAGACTACTTTCAATTTAACAAAATTGACCCACTTACTATCGCAAACCAAAACACAAATTATTACAAGATATAAATGGAACTCTGATACAAAATACAAGTTTAGCTAGATTATAAAATTTACAATATTCGACTTACCATATTTAATGGGGTACCACTGTTTGATACATTACAATGGTGAAACCATCGTCTATTCATTTTAGACAATGTTAAACGGCCGGGTGCATTTGAAACAAATTTTATCACATATTAAAACTTTATCACATATTAAACTAAGGCACAATGGCCCGAAAAGGTTTACAGAAGTAACACCTTTCCTTAAACTAATCCATTAAACAAAATGCAACATTTCCTGCTCGGCACAAATATATGTCCACCTCCTTTGACAGTAAGTTCAAGAAGAAGGAAGAAACACTCCACGCTATCCCCTCTTTCCCCTCGGTTGAGTAGAAAATTTACCCGAAACCTGCATAAACGGAACTTATACAACTAACGGGACTATCAGTGCAACCCCGTATACCGTAACGGAAAACGAGAGGGTTTCAAACGGAACCTGTACCATCAATTCAACACGAATCAATTCAAATCGAAATGGCGCTGGAGTAGCATACATGAAATAACAAACAATTCAAAGATTACAAACATGAGTAGTTATCCATTACATTAACCACGTTTATATCTATGTTCAAGAATGAATCAATTACTAAGCTTGAAATAAAACGATAAAACACTTAATTAAACAATAACTTCTTAATGACGTAAGAAACGAAAATGAAATACAACTTTACTGCCTATGAAAAAACCAGAACTGTTAGTTCGCATTATCACCCACAGAAAGCGCGACCTCCCTAATATACTACAAAAACATATTCCCTGTGCCCAGTATACCAATACTGGCACAACCTCCCCTTGCGAAAATAAAACATGTCTGTTTTACCTTGACACCTCCGTTATCTTCTTTCCGTCTATTTCTCAGACACCAACTTCTATATACATTACGATAAGACTGAATTTGCTAGAATATATACAAGCCTTTTCCCTAAAGATTCTACGTTGATTGACAAAAAAAAATGTATAGTCTCCAAGGAAATCTCACTGCAGTAGACAAGTCTTCCAGGGATCAGGAGTTGATCAGGCCCCCTCTCGCTGAAAAACCACCGAAATTTCTGGTCTTACTTACCTAAGTGTAGGTATGCGCATACCTTTGATTACGTAATCAATTCCACCTCCCTTAGTCTCCTCGATATGATTTCAATTGAGAAATGTGTGCTCTTAGCACCCTTTTATCATCCAAATCCGTAAGACGTACGGTTACTGGACCTAAAAATTGGGTTACCTTGTATGGTCCTCTCCAACGATAACTCAGTTTGGCGCTGAATTTGTCCCGCGCTTTACTCTGCGGAAACGTTTTGAACCAAACTTTATCACCTATTCTAAACGGACATTCCCTTTGCCCTCGGTTGTATCGTTCCTCTAACGACTTATGACTCCTCAACAAATTATCTCTTACCTGCTTCCATGTAGATTTTATCGTATCTACGTTGGGCTTATCTGGTAAAAGCTCCTCTATCTTCCAAATATTCGATAACGGTTCTCTCATCCTCTTCCCGAACATCACCTGAAAAGGCGTAAAACCATGCGACTCACTTTGCGCGCTGTTAAAAGCCAGTTGCAACCAGCTAATCTCAGTATCCCACATGGTATGAGCCTGCGCATGATATGCGATCAGCGCTGACTTCAAGTTCCTGTTAAAACGCTCGGCATGTGATCCTTGTGGTCTATACGGACTCGTCGTTATGTGTTTGATCCCATAGGAAAAACAAAAATCTTTAAATAACTTACCTGTGAATTGCGCTGCATTATCCGATACAATATTCTCAGGTACGCCAAAATTTTGAAACAAACGTTCCTTCAAAATTTTTGTGGTAATACTTCCTGTTGCTTGGCGAATAGGAAACATCCAAACAAACTTACTAAAGGCATCCACACAAACCAAAATATAGTTGTTACCCATTTTACTCCTAGGATAAGGTCCTACAAAGTCAATAAAAATCTTCTCCAGTACGTTGGAAGCTACTTCTGAGGCTAATTTTCCTAGATGACTATCCTGAGCAGGTTTGCTCAAGGCACACAACTCGCACTTCCTAACCATGCTCCTTATGTCCTTATACATACCAGGCCAAAAATATTTCTCACCTATTTTCGCACAGGTTTTCTTTATGCCTAAATGTCCTCCAACTGGTGACTTATGGTAATACTCAAAAAGCATAGGAATTAACTTATCAGGTACCACGACCTTTTTTGCTTGTCCTCTAGTCCTCTTGAAACATAGTACTCCTTGCGACCAAATATAACCTAGTAAACTCCCTGTATCCTTTACTCTACCTATTATTTCACGAAGACCTTCATCTTCCTGTTGATGGCTCCCAATATCCTTGAAAGCTAGAGGAAACTGTCCTAACAGATTTCCTCCGCCTATCTGCGCTACTAACTCACCTTTCTCTGGAACTGATTCGCGGTCTTGGTCATCATACATTCTCGATAGCGCATCAGCTACTACATTTTGACTAGATCTTATATGCTGCACTCTAAACTTTAAAGAAGAAATTCTTATTACCCACCTGCCAATCTTCCCTAGTTGCCGCGGGTGCGACAGCATCCAGGTCAACGCTTGGTTGTCACATTCCAAAAGAAATTCAGAGTGTTCGAGATAACTCCGGAACTTGTCTACAGCTTCCACTACGGCTAAGCATTCCAATTCGTAAATAGACGCCTTTCTCTCCTGCATCGTTAAACACCTAGAAAAATAGGATATGGGTTGCCTTACCCCATCGACCTCTTGCTGCAATACACCTGCAATCGCTCGAGTACTACTGTCTGTAGTCAGAATAAACTCCTTCGAAAAATCTGCCATGCGCAACACCGGTGGTTGAGCTACTGCTTCCTTTAGCAATGAGAAAGCTTTCTCTTCCTCTTCACCCCCACACAAATTTTGATCCTTTCCTTCGCAATTGATTTAACGGTATTGCTATTTCTGCAAAATTTGGAATAAACTTACGGTAAAAGTTGGCCATTCCCACGAAACGGGCGACTCCCTTGATGTTCTTGGGTCTGGTATATTCTCTCAGGCTTTTAGTCCTCTCTGGATCGATACATACTCCCCTCGCCGAAACGAGATGTCCTAGAAAAGATATCTGCTCTACTGCGATACTTACCTTCTCTGGGTTTACCGTTAAACCCGCCTTCCGCAAACACTGAAAAACTCTCTCCAAATGGTCTAGATGATCCTCAAAAGTTTCTGAATACACCACGACATCATCGAGAAAATTAAAAACGTACTTAAATTTTATGTCTCCAAATACCTTATCCAGTAGTCGAGTCAAGACTTGGGCGCCGGTAGCCAATCCAAAAGGAACCCTGGTGAAAGAATACAAGTTCCATGGTACTGTAAAACTCGTTAAGTGCTTCGACCTCTCCGACAACGGAATCTGATGATACGCTTGATTCAAGTCAATTATGGTGAAATACTTTGCCTTAGCAAACCATTGAAAGGCGCTGTGTAGATCCGGAAGTGGTACGGATTCAATCTCAATAAGACTATTTAGTTTTCTAAAATCTATTACACACCTGTACTGTGGAGATGCCTCCCCTGTGTTAGCCTTAGGTACTAGAAATGCTGGGCTAGCATAACATGATTTCGATGGTTCGATGACTCCCTTTCGTAGAAGCTCGGCTATGTGTTCGCGCATGATGGCCATTTTGGGTGGAGATAATTGGTATGGATGACATCTTACTACCTTTTTATCCTTGAGCACAATGTCATACTTAATTAAATTTGTTAACCCTAAACGCTTGGTTAGCACATCCAAAAACCTATGACATAAACGCTCTAACTTACCTTGTTGTTCTGCGTCAAGATGTCTCCATTTGTCCTTTCCACCATTAGAAGATACTTCCCTCACCAACGGCTCTTCTATAGGCTCCTTTGTCGCACTCAAACCTAAAATACTTCCGCGATCAAACTTAAAATAGACTTCACCTGCCTGCAGATCCAAAACCAAACCGGT
>JAGFPH010025872.1:608-10662 GCA_018207615.1 Philaenus spumarius
TTCTTTTGGCTTGTTAATAATTTTGTGGTATATTTTGAATTGTTACACATACCTTGTAATTATTGTATTTGTGATTGAATTCATTGTGTCTCAATATTGTCACAATCAAAATAATAGTTTGGCTAATTTATAAACTATTTTACTGCTATTAGGCTAGCACTTGGTTTTTTATTATTTCACTACTAAGCAAATTTTCAAAAATTGCCACCTACTCTTAGTTCTGTATAAATATATTTAAAAAAAACATGGAGACTAAGTTAAATCAAGATCTTCAATTAGTCATAAGTTCTTGCCAATTATATTTAAAACGTATAGAAACTATATACAATCTTAGTATAAATATGGTGATCAGTTCACCTGATATATTGCAATTTAAGGCAAGAGGTGTCTACAATTAGAAGAATCATACAATCATTTTTTGTCATTTCATTCAAAAGTAATTGAATTAAAGATTCAGACTGGGCAAGATTTTAGTGCAGACGAAACATTAGTCGCTGAGGTTGACGACAAGTATTATGTAGTCAAAGCGGCTCAAGAGAGTTTATTTCCTTGTGCTCCAACTGAACAAAGTTCAATAAACCAACCTGTTGGTTCGCCTTCAATAGGCCTACCTCGAGTTAATTTACCAAAACTAAATTTACCTTCCTTTTCAGGCCAAATCAAAGACTGGCCTAATTTCAAATATATGTTCACTAATTTAATACATGAACATCCAACGATTTCTGATATTGAAAAATTTCAATATCTTATCTCATCATGTACTAATGAAGCACTGCAACTTGTTAAATCTTTACCAATTGTGTCTTCAAATTATTCAATAATATGGCAAAAACTTTTTGATCGGTATAACAATCCTCGTCTTATTGCTGGGCAATATTTAGATCAAATATTGCAACTTAAACCATTACAAACTGAATCAGCATTTAAACTGCGACAGTTCCTTGATTCTTTAACAGAAGGGCTCGGCGCTATTAAAAATATTGAACTTCCGGTAGATCTCAGTGACTTTATCATGTCTCATATGACTTTGCAAAGGTTAGATCCACATACAAGACAACTTTTTGAAAGACAATTAGACCAATCAAAATTTCCAACATTTGCAAATGTCCTGACATTTTTACAAGACCATTGCAAATCATTGGAGGCTTCAGCGAGCCAGAATATTAGCAATTCTAAAATGCCATTTCAGTCTCAAGCTTCAATTAAAACACCTGTTTGGAAGGCCTATAGTAATTCAAAATTATCTAAAGAAAACAAATCGGCTGGATTCAACTCGGCCCCTCGTGCATTTGTTGTTAGCCGATCTTCTAAATTGTGTTCTTACTGTCAAAAGGATCATCGCATATAATTATGTTTGTGAAAACTTTATAAAGTTAACCTCCAATGATAAATTCAATTGGATAAAATCAAAAGCTGCCTGCCTAAATTGTCTTAGTTTTCAGCATAAGGCACCTAAATGCACTTCAAAGAATCGCTGCCATAAATGTGGGAAACCTCATCATACTTATCTTCACTTAGACTCGTATAATTCTCAAACAAGATCAAATGCAGCAACACCAGAACAACAACCTGAAGGTTCCAGTATTAGTCCAGTCATATTAGGTAAAAATACCCCTCTACCTGGAAATAATTCCCTAAAAGGGGAAACTTTGCATATGTATAGTACTAGCACCCAGTAACAACATATTAAAAATCAACATTCGTGCATGCTGTTCTACGGCCGCCATCTTGGAAAATAGCTGCCGATTTTCACTTTTTTGGCCATATCTCACTAACCGTTAGAGATACAAAAAATATTTTCAAACAAAAGTTAAAGACCACAAAGAAATACATCTTTTTAGTTCTGATAAATGTTGTCCTATCTCTAACGGTTATTGAGAAAAATTCAAATTAGTAATAACAAAACTTGAATTTTGTTAGAATTTCTGCAGTTGAAGTGGGAAATTTAATTTAACACGTACATTAATCTTTAAGGTTTGGCATTTAGACCTAGGTATTATTGAAACACAAAATATTTGTTAGTTTCTTTTTATTTATAATCATTTTTTAAGTAAAAAGGTAGAACAGTTATTTAATACTTAAAACATTTTGATTATTCATCTTCTTCTACAATCTCAGATTCATCAACCTCCACCTCTGGCAAGTTCTCACATGACAATCCCTCACATTTACCACACATTACTGAACACAGTAGGCCTGCCCGTTTGCACTCACAGTAGTCTGAACACTTCTTACAGTTGCAAGAAATAACATGCATGATTCTCTCGGGTGCTGGTGGAAGAGTGGTTGGTAAAGGTTGCAGTGAATTGTCAGCCAAACTCCAACCCCAATGACACGGATCTAAATCATTTCCAAGCCATTTTTGAACTTGGTGATATACACGGAAGCTGTGTTGGGAAGCAGCAGCTGATGTTGGTGGTAGCGTAGCCAAATCAAAATTTGCTTGCAGCCCTTTCTTAGCAGTATATTGGTGGTATACGTAAAATCTGTGCTCATCCAATGTTTTATTCTTTGATTTACCATACAAAGCAATGATAAAAGTCTCTCCTGCTGCTGCAATTTGTTTTTTGGTTGCATTTCTGTCATTGAAAACGCTCACTGTATATCTAAGCCGTTCTTCTTTTTTCAATAAATTTAGACACTTTACTTTCCCTTTTCTGAAAATACTGGATGTGGTGTCACATCCTGACACTGCATGACAGAATAGAAGGACATCTTTGCATTCTTGATGGATCTCCTGTTGTTTGGATATGTTGAACATACTCGCCCTTTTAGAACCAGATTGAGGCCTAAATAACCAAATGTTTTCAGTAGTGGATCTACTTGTTAGTAAGACTAAAATGTCTGTATCCTGAGCAACAACAACTACTTTATCAGTAACTGTAGCACGTTGCAGAGCTACTGTAGTGATCAGTACATCAGCATCATCTGTTGCTTGATGTATTTTGTATCCATTTGAAGCTAGATGGCTGGAGAGCAAAGTGATAAGAGCCTTTTTATTTTTTGGATTAGATAGAAAATCAGCCTGGCTATGAGTAACATAATTATGTTTATCACATTGAACTTCTGGTATGTGATTTCTGTAGCGTAGCATATGGGCTTGTCCTTTAGTAGTTGGGCAGTCTGGATAGCCATCAAATACGATAACGGTATTTTTACCATAGTGTGCATTCACAAATGACTTGTAAGCGTTTACTACATCACCATATGTAGCAGGTTTAGGCCACACTACACAATGCAACAGGTGTCCTCCATCAAGGCTGTATATACAATCCTGTTAAGCAATAATAGATTGCTCCTCTTCTTTGAAAGCAGTAACTAGAGATGATTTTGTACCTTTTCTCACAGACGATAAGTCGTCACTTTACATGCCACACGCCGTCTAGCCTTTGGTAGCTTGGTATTTGGCTGTTCGATCTCCTCCGCACACAATATACAATACGTTTTAAAATCAATCGAAGTAACATTACTTCGTAATGTAGCTGGACTAGATTCTCTTTGTGCAAGTTCCCGTTTCCGTTTCTTGATATTTTGCTTTGCCGTGTACTTCTTTCGGCAATTGACATGGACTGTAATTTGCGTAATTAATGACAAAAAAATATGAATTCCGTCATTTCTTTCCTTACTAGCTTCAATTAAAGAGCTCAGTCCTCTTTTCACTTCAACAATTTCACCTTCTTGCAAACTTGAGTTGCATATAACACAGTTTATGTCATCCATTATTTTCTTTTAGTCATCACAATTCCTGAAACAAACAGTCATCACAAAAATTATTTTCACTTAGCAAGGCCACTACAGTGTAAGATTTTTTGAGAAGAAATATAACTACTAGAATTCGAACAAAATTCAAGTTTTGTTTTTACTAATTCGAGTTTTTCTCAATAACCGTTAGAGATAGGACAAAAGTTATCAGAACTGAAAAGATGTATTTCTTCGTGGTCTTTAACTTTTGTTTGAAAATATTTTTTTTATCTCCAACGGTTAGTGAGATATGGCCAAAAAAGTGAAAATCAACCGCCATTTTCCAAGATGGCGGCCGTAGCACAGCATGCAAGAATGTTGATTTTTAATATGTTGTTACTGGGTGCTAGTACTATACATATGCAAAGTTTCCCCTTTTAGGGAATTATTTCCACCTAATATCCTAATATGACTGGACTATATAGTCTCTGCCTCAGCTACTGTGATTACATCTACACTGCTTGGTACCGTACAGCTTTGTATCCAAACCACTCATGGTACGTTTCATACTGTGCGTGGCTTAATCGATCCTGGTTCACATGCTTCATTCATAACAGAGCGATGTGTAAAGCGCCTAGCACTACCTCGAAACCGTATCCAGGTCCCTATCTTTGGCTTGGGTACTACTCCAATCAATTCAAACAAGGGTATTGTTAACTGCTTTGTTAAACCATGTTTCCAGAGTCAACAAACTTTATCCTTTCAAGCTATAATTCTATCTGAAATAACGCATTCACTTCCTAATGGGTATTTGGATGATCAAGTCAAACAATATTTCAACAACTTCAACTTAGCCGATCCTGACTATCACTCTCCTGGTGCAATTGATATTCTGCTTGGTTGTGATTTATATGAAGACATTTTTACTGGTAAACGACAGAATACACCAGATGGTTATCCTACTGCTTTTGATAGTATATTTGGTTGGGTACTGTTAGGTTCCACTACTCATATGGTAAACACTAAGTCTATTACTACTTGTCTGTCTCGTGTGGAAGCATCACTAGAACATGTCTTAACAAAATTTTGGGAGACTGAAGAACCTCCTACTACTAGCCAAATAAGTCCAGCAGAACAACAGTGTGAAAACTTCTACGCAGCTACTCATCAGCGTACCTCTTCAGGTAGATATATTACTTCTTTACCGTTTAAGGACAATCCTAAATTGCTTGGTGAATCTTTTAATTTGGCCTTTACTCGCTTTAAACATTTAGAACGAAAATTGCAGCGGGATCCAGAATTAAAAAACGCTTATATAAATTTTATTCACGAGTATGAAGAACTTGGTCACATGCAACGAACAAATCCCCAACAAGATTTACATTATGTCATACCACACCATGCTGTTTTCAAAGAAAGTAGTTCTACCACAAAGCTACGTGTGGTGTTTGATGCCTCGGCCAAGACGTCTAATGGTGTTTCTCTAAATGATATTTTGTACTCAGGCCCTAAGCTGCAACGCAATATCACTGAAATAATATTTCAATTTCGATTTCATAAAGTAGTTATTACAGCGGACATTTGTAAAATGTTCCGTCAAATTTTAGTTGATGATGAACATCAATTGTATCAACAAATACTCTGGCGTGATTCTCCCGAATTACCTGTTCAATTATATAAATTAAAAACGGTCACTTATGGCATGACTTGCTCTCCTTATCAAGCAATTCGAACTCTACAACAATTAGCTAAAGATGAAGGTCATCAGTTTCCTCTTGCTGCACAATCTCTTTCCACCGACACTTATGTGGATGACATCGTGACGGGTACAACTTCAGTCGAGAAGGCTATCCTACTTCAACAACAACTTACATCTCTATTAAAAGCTGGCGGCTTCGAACTTCGTAAGTGGGCCAGTAATGATCCTTCTGCTTTAATAAACGTCAATCAAGACTTTTGTGAGACACCATTTCGCTTGGAAGATGATCAACAAACTCTTAAAATTCTGGGAGTCCAATGGCAATCTGCCCAAGACACCTTTACTTATCATGTAAACAATCAAACATTTGTATCTACTAAACGTGGCATACTATCTCTTATTGCTCGAATTTTTGATCCTATGGGTTGGTTATCTCCGTTGGTATTATGGGCCAAGGCTCTAATTCAAGATTTGTGGACCCTAGGGTTGAAATGGGATGAACCCATTCCTCCCACATTAGAGTCTCGGTGCTATACCTTTTTTCAAGAACTGCCTTTAATTTAACAAGTTTCAATACCTCGTTATGTATGTAACGGAAGGTTACAAGAAATAAAATGTAATTTCTATTATAATGTAAAAAAAATGAGGTTCGGTAAAAATTCAAGAAATAAAAAAAATGTTTTAAATCAAAATAAAAACGCTATATGTGGATTATCTAATAACTATCAATACCTCTCCATCACCTCCTTCACTTATTCACCTTAAAAACAAAAGTCGTCGCTCATGTAATACTTTAAATCATTTATATACCTCCTAGGCCTATTGCCTTACTTCAATAATAAAATCACCACCCACCTAAACTCTCCATAACATCTTTCTCCCAACTTCAACGTAGAACAATATCATATGCTTCACCTTGCTTTAACTCACCTTACTTTTAATTCACCTTACTTTCAAAACCTTAAAAATCACCTTCACTTAACTCCCACAATACTAACAAAAAATAATAATCATAATATTTGCGATAATCCACATATAACCTCACTTATGCTCTGTTTGCATATATCTACTTATAATTGTTAATTACTGAGAAATATTTGTTAATTAATTTGATTTTCTCAGGGGTGGATACCTGGCTATCAAAGTACAAACTAAATGGACATTTGTGGCTATATAAAGAAATTCAAGGCATCGTAGCAAGACAACTATTGTTTACTCAAACATAATAAAAAATGAATATTTACAGCAATTAAAAGATATCAACATGATGATACAAATATACAAACAAATCAAAGAACTATTTACAATTATACAAAGTTTCGTCATCCATATCTTAAGCTATGACGCAATAGAAATCAAAAGAAGTTAATTTTTAGTAAAATGAAAATTTTTATATCTGCAGACTAAAAAATATGTCCTATGGCCATTATTACTCACTGCGTTATATTCGTCGCACTGTTATTTACCTAGGATTTTTCGTCGTTAACACAATTCACTCTGAAGCCTATCTTACGCCAATCCCGCCGAAGCACATGGAAAAGTTATATGTCGAAAAACACTCAATTTACATGATCAATTAAATTTTTTATAACAACACCAACTCAAAGGTACATTTGCTTTAGTTTGGGACTCAACTTGTCACCATTTTATAACAAAAACTACATTTTTCGTGTACTATTACTCGCCGGCTTTATGCAACGCACATGAACTGTTACGCCATCTTGTTAGAAGTGTACTTGCTTCCAGAACGTACTGTCGCGTTCCCTCTCGCTTAATACCTGTCCTTTGTCACGTACACAAGTTGATCCCCTCTCTCTCTTTGAATTGCTTCCATGATCATAGTATATGGAGTTTTTTAAGTATACTGAGATCTCGATACATGTCGAATTGTGTTATGTCTTGTTATTACTTTTTATTTATTGAACTGTTTATAATTTCAACTGCTGCTTTATACTGTTCGTTTTTAACGCACTACTCATTGAAACAAAATCTCTTATATAATTTTCACATTTTACACACGTTCATATATTAATGTTCTTTAAGTCTGCTTTTATATTACCTACTTTTACAGTCTGCTTTTATATTTTATTATTTATTTATTAAAAAAAATGATTCTATTGTAATTATTTTGCGTCATTAAGAAATGTATATATATAAAAATTATAAATGGTTAATATTATTTAAGTATTGCGTCATTTATTTATTTAGACCAAACCTCTGTGTTTTTAGTCACTATAGGAAACAGCTGATTATTTCTTATTTTATATTTTCTCTGTGACATGGCTGTTAGTGCTACATGTATTTGGCCCAAAACCAAGTCTGCAATTACATGGGTTCTGTGATGCGTCAGAGAGAGGATTCGCAGCAGTTATTTATCTGAGGGTGGAAATTGACCAAAACCCTACAACTTGTCATTTACTACTAGCAAAATCTAAGGTGGCTCCTACCAAAAAATTGTCAGTTCCACGTCTTGAGCTATGTGCAGCTCACCTACTCGCCAAATTATTAAACTTTGCTCAGCCACAACTACTTCGCAGCCCAGTTGATAAATTGCCTATCTATGCTTGGACCGACTCTGCTGTAACACTCAGCTGGCTTCACACGTCGTCACATTTGCTGAAGACCTTCGTAGGTAACAGAGTTGCAGATATTAGTCGACTCACTGATATTTCCTGGTGGCAACATACTCCAGGATGCTCAAATCCCGCTGACTGTGCTTCGCGTGGAATACTTCCTTCTCAATTACTTCATCATCCACTATGGTGGACAGGTCCAGAATGGTTAGTTCAAACACAGTCTAACTGGCCTCTTCAAAATATTTCTGACTCTACTTCAGAGAGCCAACTTGAACAACGTCATATAACTGTGGTGTGCTCCGCTGTTGCTCAAATTGAAGCAGCCGTAATAGATTTTAAAATATTTTCAAATTACCTCAGACTATTGCGAGTAGTCGCTTGGTGTCTTCGTTTTGTTAACAATTGTCGAAACCCACATCAATCTTCAAAACTAGCATTACAGGCCACTGAACTAGAAAGTGGACTACATTTCTGCTGTAAAAAAGGGCAACTCACAAGTTCAAAGAATGCTTCTACATTCCAACAATTGAATCCTTTCATGGACACCCATGGTATAATTAGGGTGGGCGGTCGCCTCACTAATGCCGACATTGCATATGCTTCAAAACATCCAATATTATTACCTAAGACTCATCACTTCACTGATTTACTTATTGATCACTTTCACATTGATAACCTACATATTGGTCCTCGTGCTCTGCAAGCGATACTTTCCAGGTAATTTTGGATTTTGTCTGCACGTCAAGCAATTAGAAAACGTCTCCATCGTTGTGTGCGTTGCATTCGCTTCAACCCAACGGTTTATCAGCCTCAAATGGCAACATTACCTCGATCAAGAGTAACCATATCAAGACCTTTTTTGAATTCTGGAGTTGATTTTGGAGGTCCATATACAATCAAATCGGATCATAGACGCAAGCCTCAGCACCTCAAAGTTTATATCTGTCTATTTGTCTGTTTCACTACCAAGGCAGTACATATCGAATTAGTATCAGCATTGTCTACCGATGCTTTTCTTGCAGCATATACTAGATTTATATCCAGACGAGGAAGCTGCTCGCATATCTTCAGCGACTGTGGCACTAACTTTATTGGTGCTAAAAGACATCTCAACTCGCTCCACGAACTTTTACAAACTCCATCTGCCAGTAATCAAATTACCGACAAACTTTCTCAACGGGGTACCCAATGGCATCTTAATCCTCCATCCGCACCACACTTTGGTGGTATTTGGGAAGCAGGTATTAAGTCAACTAAATATCATCTAACTCGAGCATTAGGTCAGCAAATCCTCACCTTTGAAGAGTTTTCTACTGTTTTGTGTTCAGTCGAAGCCGTACTTAATTCTCGACCACTGTGTCCACTCTCTACATCTCCTGAGGAGATTAATGTCTTGACTCCTGGACATTTCTTAGTTGGAACTCCACTCAACTCATATCCTGGTATTGACTATACAGAATATACACTGCCATTATCTTCTCGTTGGCGACTAACATAACAAATCATCAGCAGTTTCTGGCATCAATGGAGCTGTGAGTACCTAAATACTTTACAGCAAAGAACTAAATGGCTTAGATCCACCCCAAATTGTCAGGTCGGGGACATAGTTCTGTTAAAGGAACCCAATCTACCTTATCTTACTTGGCCTCTCGACAAAATAGAAGCAGTAACAACCGGGGAGGATAAAACTGTACGTGTCGCTCAAGTTCGTACCCAACAGGGACTACTTACTAGACCAGTTGTAAAACTGTGTCCTATTTTACAAGATTAATAACATTCAGACCATATTAAGTCGGATGCCTTACCTCAAGAGTACTTTTAGTTGATTTTTTCTTTAACCACAACGGTATATTTTTGTTTAGACAGGATTGTCTCCTTATTATTTGTTATTGTAACATAACCAGTATGCATAATTCAGTTAACTTCTACATAATTCAGTTAAATTCTACATATTCCAGTTTCTACCCTTTAGGGAATAGCTACTGCGTCAATTCGTACCTGTCAGCTGCTCGGCATGGTATGCTGAAGGTTCGTTGTCCAAGGCTACGGGGCCACATTCTTTGTTCTGTGCCATATGAGGTCATCCTGATCTTATATG
>JAGFPH010025876.1:0-10661 GCA_018207615.1 Philaenus spumarius
TTTTCACGAAAATAAGACCTTGACATATTGGAAAACCACAAAGTTTCAAGAAAATCATTAGAGGTGTTCCGTCAAAATAAATTACACATAATCAAATATCGGCGTTTACTCATTTGCCAATGTAAGTTTAATGAGAAGAAGTGAGAATAATTATTGCAAGAAAATCTTTTCAATAACAGCTGTTAATTAATAATTGTAAGTTAAAAATAAAAGTTACATATTATAGTAATATGATTATTCAAAAAGTGAAGTAAACAATCAACAGTTATGAAGTGAGTACCAATTAAGCTTATAGTATAAATGAAATGTAACTTCATTATTTTGTAATTACAGTGTGACACTTATGTCCATGTCACAGAGAAATTAATAAAATAAGATATGAATCAGCTGTTTCCTATAGTGACTAATGGAACAGAGATTTGGTCTAAATGAATAAATGACGCAATACATAAATAATACTAATCATTTAATTTTTTCATATAAATACATTTCTTAATGACGCAAAGTAATTACAGTAGAATCATTTTTTTTATAAACAAATAATAAAACATAAAAGCAGACTGTAAAAGTAGGTAATGTAAAAGCAGACTTAAAAAACATATTAATATATGAGCGTGTGTAAAAAGTGAAAATTATACAGAAACTTTATTTCAACGAGTGGTGAGTTATAAGCGAACATTATGAAGCGGTATTTAAGACTATAAACAGTTCGATAAATAAATAAATAAAAAGAATATAACAACAGTACAGAGCACAATTTAATAAATCGAAAACTTAATATGATAGTGTGTACAGTGATCATGAAAGCAGTTGGAAGAGAGAGAAGGGATCAATCTATGTATGTGAAAGAGCACAGATGTCACGGGATACAGAACGTAAGAGGAACGTACTTTTTCTTCACGGAATAAGGTGGAAGGGAAGGCAAGCAAGCGTCTTCTATAAAAATGGCTACATAGCTCATGTTTGTTGAATGAAGCCGGCGTGTGTTATCGCAAGAAAAATGTGATTTTCTTTTAAAAAGTAGTGACAAGTTAGTCAAAATGTAAAGTAAATGTACTTTGGAGGTGACGTGATTAAAAATATTAAGCTGATCACGTAAAATTGGTTGTTTATCGACGGATATTCTTTCGATGTGCTTTGTTGGAACTAGCGTGGGGTAGGCCTCGGAAGTGAATTGAATTTACGACAAAAATCCTAGGTAAAAAACAGTGCGACGAATAAAACAAGTGAAACTGTAAGTAGAAATGGCCATTGGACATATTTTTTGTCTGCAGGTATTAGAATTTTTCAATTTATAAAAAAGCTAACTTCATTTAATTTCTATTGCGTCATTACTTAAGATATGGTTCAGGAGACTTTGTAAAATTGTAAATAATTTCTTGACTTGTTTGTACATGTGTATCACTATGTTTATGTTTCTTAATTGCTGTAAATATCCATTTTTGATCATGTTCGAGTAAATAATTGTTGTCTTGCCGCAATGCCTTGAATTTCTTTATATAGCCACGTGTGTCCATTTAGCCACTACTTTAATTAGCCAGGTTCCCGCCCCTAAGAAAATAGAGTTAATTAACAAGTATCTTTCAGTGATTAGTAATTATAAATAAATATATGCAAACAGAGCATAAGTGGGGTTATATGTGGATTATCGCAAATTATCATGATTATTATTTTTTTTATTATTGAGATTATGGGAGTCAAGTGAAGGTGATTTTTAAGGTGAATTTAAGTAAGGTGAGTTTTAAGGTTATAATAATAAGATGAGTTGAAGTAAGGTGAAATATTAATATTGTTCTACGTTGAAGTTGAAAGAAAGATGTTATGAAGAGTTAAGGTGGGCGATGATTATTATTGTAGTGAGGCAATAGGCCTAGGAGGTGCATAAGCAATTTTAAGTAGTACATGAGCGACGATTTTTGTTTTTTAAGGTAAATAGGTGGAGGAGGTGTTGAAGAGATATTAATGGTTATTAGATAATCCACATATAGCATTTTTATTTTTGATTTAAAACATTTTTTTTTAATTTTGAACTTTTTATCGAACCCCATTTTTTTTTAACACATTATACTTAGAATATTTTTATTTTTGCAACGCATATCGTTGCAACAGGAACCTTAAATGTAAATAATAATGCAACATTACATACGAATTTTGAAAACTGGTATTCGCAAACAGTTGTGAAGAGTCAATTGTTTCCACCACCACGCTTAGTTAGAAATATCGTTTCACATTTTTTAATATATATACAACACAAAGAAAGCTATAATGTGCACAGGTTAAGTGCCTTTCAAAATGCTCACGATCGTTTTATATTTCATTTTTTAATAATTTATAACAATCGCTTCACTGTCCTGAAGGCTTGTATTTAGGCTGTAACACAGTAACAGTTCTCAAATACAATTTACATTATGTCTATTTAAACACATTACATTGACATCAAAATAAATAACACTCATTTACTGCTAAATGATCACTTTATTACTGCTAGTGGGCACTAATGTTTTTACAGTCTACCTATACAAAATTACTGTAGTTTATTTAAAAGCCGAAGTCACTGTTGCTTATTGACAGAGCTTTTTGTCTTCCATAAAGGTAGATCTCATTCACTGGGAATAGTGGTAAACATCACTTATCGATTCACTGACTGTATATCGATATGGTTCACTTGTTGAAGAAGATCATTCACTGATACAGATCACTTATAGATGGACCGGTGAAAACACTGACTGTAGTTATTGATATGGTTCACTTGTTGAAGAAGATCACTTACTGAACTTATGAGAACAGAACTTTAATGGAGAGATCACTCACTGATACAGATCACTTATAGATGGACCGGTGAAAACACTGACTGTACTTATTGATATGGTTCACTTGTTGAAGAAGATCACTTACTGAGAACAGATCTTAGTGAAAAGAGCACTCGCTGCACTTACTGGTACCGACCACATATTCATCTTACTGATAGAGACCATTGATTGAGTTGGATGGCTAAGATCATACCGGTCTAACTCTTCAGAACACTTACACGCATTTGTAAATAGGCTATCACTAACTGAGCCTGCAGGTTCACTGCCCTTACTTGTACATCCTTCACTGTACTGACTAGTAAAGGATATTATTACGATGATTACTACAGATAAAATACAATGTATGAATTTCGCTTATGTACAGGAAATGCCAGTTTAGCTCCACAAGAGATCCGTCGAAGTTTTATAATTTCACAGTAATTTGTTTAGTGTGCACAATTTTGTTTACATAAATTTTGACAACACTTAATTTCGAAAGTTTAATTTAATTTTTGAATTTAGAAGCATGTAGAATTAAAGTTAACTGACTAGCAGAAATTTTGGATGAAGACTAAAAATGGTTGCTATGCAACTTATTTTCCCACAAACAATTGGAAAACGATGCAAATTTATTTTTGATTGTTGATTTTATGAAGTTCATAGTAAACTTGCATACAAAATGTAAAATACGTCATCCACTTTTATTTCAACACAACCTTTATCGATCCGTATGAATTTAACTGTATAATATTCTTCTAATTCTAAAGTCAACCGTTCAAAGACTGGCCTGTAGGACATCGTTGTACGCCTGACAACAAAATCATTGGTTAGAACAGTTCAAAATTAATTTTCCCGAAAATAAGACCTCGACACATTGGAAAACCACAAAGTTTCAAGAAAATCGTTAGGGTAGTTCCGTAAAATAAAATCAATTAATATTTCACAATTAGTTATTATGCGGACATTTGCTATCATTTATGTGTTAAAACAAAACATTTTTCAGGAATATGATTCAACATTAGTAATCAAAATGAATAAAACTACAAAACATAAGCCTAGAGCCTTCATCTATGTGAATGCTATAATAATAAAATTAAACTAAATATATACCAATAACCATGAACAACTAACGTAGTGTACCTCAGTGCTGCAAGAAAACAAAACTTTCTATAGATAGAATGCAACAAATGCAAAAAAGTAAAAGCGAACATTTGTTATTAGAATGGGAATAGACCCACGGCAATTGATTCATATTCGTCAAAAGTCCTGTGTTGATTATAACACATAAATAATTCGATCGTACAGCTAAACCGCTGACGAGAGTTGACCGAATTTTCCAAATTGGGTTTATACGATTGTTTTACGGTTTCAACCAACTATTTGCGAAATTTGTCTACTCACGAAACAGCTGAATAGCTGCCTGTGTGTACGAAATATATTAATATAATTTATTTGCACCTCATCCTCCAGCCTCGGCTCACTCGCTGCTTCGGTCCAATAGCAAGAGAAAAACTCGCCCTTACGGCCTTGGATGATGGACTGATTCACTCCGCTCGCAGAGGACATCTTAGACAAACAGCGGCCATCGGCCTCGTATCAGAAGCTACCATTACGGTAAAACCCCTCGTGGATTTGAACCGGGTATTTTTGTGGTACCGGTAATTTACGTTTAAATAAATTTTTAGGGAACCAGACGGGCTAAAAGGTCATGTAAAAAAACAAAATGTGCAGAATAATCTCCTGCATTAATTTTTTGGATAAACCTCAAAAAAGCTTCATTCTACTAAAAATTTTCCAAAAAGTTACTTCAAGTCGAAAAACGTGCTTTCGGGTGTTGCATTTTTTGCTAACGAACTCGTTTGAGCTACGTATATAAAATTTTTAACAACACCCCCAGAATACGTCTTGGGGATCATGACCGGTGCACATTGACTACTCCCGACCTTAGGACTTACCATAAGAGTCACTGCAATAGCTCAACATTCCTATGGAAGTTCGCTAATGATGTCAAATGTACGGAAAATCATTATTATCAAAATTGAACATCCATCATTACTAAATAATAACTTTAAACAGAGAATTTATAAAAGTGTTTAAAGAAAGGAAACCCATGAATTCCACATTTTTCTATTAAATTTACCCTAAACAAATAAGTACCTAAACACAATTGCTACGTACTTTTATCTGTCTCGTCTAATAATACTTCAAAGTCAAAGGATATAGTTACAACGATTGATTTTCAAATTGACTGGTCTTGCTTGTGTTTCAATTTATTCAAGCTTCCTACTGTCAATAAACTGCATTTATAGACTTAACATTTTTACCTTAAATTCAATTTGTATTGCATTTTGTTTCGACTACTTTCACCATGGTTTACCAAATTGGGATTGCATTTACCTCGCTGTTTTGGGGACTTGTAGAAAACCAAATGAGATCCACATTCTGACTGCTGTTTTGCACTTTAAGGCTAATGAAGACGGGACCTACAGTTTTACGTGGAATCCGAACCACTGCCAATGATGTCTGTTAAGAAACCATTTAGAAAATTATTCGGGGTCAATGGGAATTGAACCCGGAACTTTTCCATTGATGGTTGCCATGACGATTAATAAAGCTTTCACGCCTTGAACCACAGCCATCGTGGCTCCTTTAAAATGACATACAGTAGACTCCCGATTATCTGCGATAATGGGTGGCTGAACTTCCGTGTATAATCGAAATCGCGGATAATCCGAAATTAACCTAAAATTCCCTAGAAATAGTTCAAAATGACCGTAAAATTAAAATAAGTGCTTAATTAATCTTTACAAAAGGTTCGGGTAATAAAAATTAATTTAAATATGTACAGTACTACGCACCTTTATATGTTGGAAAAATTTAATAGTTTCACACACACTACAGTAATTAAGTTACATATTTACAAAGAACAAAAACAAAACAAACACAGTCCAGTACATAACTACTACAGTACTACTGTTATCAAAATGCACTTTCAATATCAATCTCTATCAGCATGGAGTAAAAAAGTCCTTTATTGATTTTTGTTTCTTTGCATTTGACTCCTTTTTTACAACAATGAAGTCTAGCGCGAGATAATGGGCCGTCACTCGCTAAACTTCGTTTGCCGTAGTATCGCTTTTGGGTTATTTTACGTGTTTAATTTGCATTTTTTTGGCGATCGCTGTATTTTTTGGCGATCGCGGTTAAGCCGCAACGCGTTTAATCCACTCGTGGATAATCGGGGTTCTACTGTATTCAGAATAATTTTCTGATCATTTTACTCCAGTAATCTTTTCAAGCGTTAAACATATTGCTCTTATGGAAGTTGAAATTTAAGAGGGGACCAGGTCTGCCGAGTGTAGTAGGTAACGTAATCTCGCAAGTTATTTGGGTCGTGCTGGGGTTCCTATAGCGCCTGATTTTGACGAAAAATGTTTAAGCGTGGCAGTGGACTCTCTGGATAGTTGATCTTTTCTCTGTACCAAAAGGAACAAAAGTGGAACTCTTTTGGGGGAACTTCGCCGGACGTCTTCTATCTGCGCGTTGTCGATAATATCGACCAACTTTAAAGCTAACGGCATAGTTGTAGAATTTTCTTTCCACCTAGTCAAGACGGTCGAAACTGAAAAATACGATTTTAACTTCTAATTGAAGAGGCCACTGAGATAAAGGAACCCGTTTTTGTTTCTATCTAGTCTATTTGGGTCTTGTCGGAAAGTTTCAAAACAGTGCTGTTTTATTTCAACGTACCACGTACCACCATTGAAAAAATATTGTCCCCTTGTCTTTCCTGAATCGCATCTTTTAAATTAGAAACTTTTAATAGCTTAAACGCAGGATAAAGGTTATAAGAAAAATAAAATTATCGCTATCCGACTATCTATATATAGCTATCGATGTGGAATTTGACAAAGTCATAACAATAGTCAATTTTTCAAATAAATTGGTAATGTTTAATAGGATAATAGCTAAATTAAAGATAATGACAGAAAATGAACATACAATATTGTTGTGTTTACTGTGTTGGTATAGGATGCCGGGTTGAATAAACCAATTATTACACATAACTTAACTATTATCCTTCATCCGATTGTTTTGACTGTGAGAATATCGGATAGGGAATCAAAAGGGCTACAAAAAAGATGTGTTGTCATTTTTTATTAAAATTTACGCTCTTTTGCGTAATTTAGGTTTGAAATTTTCAAACAGCCTCCTTTTTGAAACTCATGATTGGATTTAATCGTTTATTTTTCTTGAGATATATCATTGTTAGGTTAAACTGTATGCCAAGTTTAAACTCAATCAGTCAAACCGTTCTCTAGATGAAAATTATTGTGTACAAAAAAACAAAATGGCGGATATGGTCTGAAAAAGAAACCAAAGCGTTTTTGGGTCTGTGTTATATGAACTTTTTTTTCTTTTTTTGACCCATAAAATCATCCCCCGAAGTTTGCACTTTAGTTATGGAACATCCTGTATATTAATTGCATTTTAAGTGTTTATATTGAAAAACGTAAGTGGTAATTTTGAAGCTATTCGGATATAAAACAAGTACACCATTAGTAAAATGTGTGTTATACAGGGTGACTGATTTACATTTCTTCAGGAGTTGCTTTGGAAAGAAACCAATCAATCAATCTGTATTCATCCATTTTTGATAAATGTTACATTTGTTTAAGGCAGGTCATATATTAATAATATTAATAACTACCTGCTATCTGCAGCTTCGCTCGCAAGTGTGGTTAAATAATAAAAGTACTATCTGATAGACATTGTGCTTTACCATTACACGCAATTAAAAGAAAAAATGTTAGATTCGCGTTCCAATGCCTAAACTCAGTCTATGTATGTCTTTTAGGCCTACGTAAATTGTTAGCTATACACCAATATACCCTAAAAATTCCGTTTTTCGCCAGTTACTCATAACTCCCGAAAGAAAAGAAAAACTACAAATCAGGTTTGAGCGGTATTTCACATCTGTGAGTACATTTAAGCCTAATGCATACTGTTTTGATATATATTTAACGGTTAAATCAGCTAATGCAGTAAATAGACGATCTTGTCAAAATGTTAAGCTTTTGATCCAAATCAGTTGTTTTATTTATAATGGTCACATCCGTTCACAAAACCCTTAATTTTCTAATAATTTTATTATTTTTTCCATTTTTAAATAGAAATCCTAACTATTTTCTGGTTAAAAAGTAGCCTAGATTAATCTCTGAAAAGTCTTCTACATGGTGGTTTAATTATTCTAGTTTGTGCATTACTGTAGATGGCGACTTTACCGTTGAAACGCTTGAGTTATTAAACGTATTAGTTGTGAGATTGTTTGTTCAAATTTTATTCTATCAATATATCTTCTCACAAATCAAATTTACTTGCACATAGCTTGTTTCCTTCCACTTTCGCAATAACTTAAAACTACAATAACACAATGAAAACAGAACAGTTTACAAGATCATTGTTAGAAGCTTGTGAAGCTTATAGATCTTGTTATTGCTTCCCGCTAGACCTTGCCACTCCCATTACCATCAGCTGTTATATTTTTACCCCTGAGAGCAAAGTAAAGAATATCACGTTTTCTTTCACGCCTACTCCTTCGGTCCCTCGATCTCTCGTCAGCCCAAAGGAACCTTTAATTACAACTACTAGGGCCGTTGGGAGAGTAAGCCACTTCGAGTTGCTGCTAAAATGTTCTATTTAAATTCACAGTACAAATTCAGAAGCATATCCTAAAGGATCTTGGAGATTTGGTGGGTATATGTATTCTGGGGCCATCCTTCACAACTGTCTTCCACATAAATATAAAGAGAGGAAAACGCTTTTAAAATTAAATACTAAGCTACTTGAAGCCAGGCATTTTTTATTCTATAGAAGAATTCTGTAGATGAAGGTGTTCTTCTTTTTTATACGTTTGATATATATTGTACTAGCTGTCCCGTTCCGGCTTTGCACGGATAGACAAATCAAAGTTGAAAGTATATTAACAACAACAAAAATATATATATCAATATAAAATATATAAATATATTACACTATCTATTTTTTATAGGGATTTTTAGTAACTTTGATCCCCCCTCCAAACCCCTAAAATTTCGAATTTTTTTAAAACCTTTCTTAGCGAGCACCTAAGGCTCTAGAGGCAGCTATATTCCAAGTTTCATTGCAATCCGTTCAGTAGTTTTTGAGAAATCGTGATGAGTGAGTCAGTGGGTGGTATTTGGCTTTTATATATTACTAGCTGCCCGATCCGGCTTTGCATGAATAGACAAATCGAAGTTAAATGTATATTAACAACAACAAAATATATCAATAAATATATTACACTATGTATTTCTTATAGGAATTTTTAGTAACTTTGACCTCCAAACCCCCTAAAATTTTGAATATTTTGAAAGCATTTCTTAGCGAGCACCTAGGGCCCTAGAGGATGCTACCTTCCAAATTTCATTCCAATCTTTTCGGTGGTTTTTTTTAGTAACTTTGACCCCCCAAACCCATCTAAAATTTCGAATTTTTTTAAAACCTTTCTTAGCGAGCACCTAGGGCCCTAGTGGAAGCTACATACCAAATTTCATTACAATCCATTCGGTGGTTTTTGAGATTTTGCGATGAGTGAGTCAGCGAGTGGTATTTGGCTTATATATATATATATATTTAGATTAGGAAAGTAATTTTTGGAAATAAAAATTTGTAATAAATGCTTTAAATGTAAAAAAGTATTCACAAGGCTAATACAATTAACACATTGTCACCTAGCTGATAATAAAGTAAATACATACATTGTAACCAACAGAGTAAAACTAAAAACATCAAAATTTTAAACCGTTTCTAAACTGTGAGCCACCGTTTAAAAGTAATGTTCTCAGTAAGTAAAATAATAAATTTAATTAGAAACCTTATTAGTTAAACATATAATAGATGAAAATGTGTAACTAGATACATCTATTTGAATAAATTGTTTCTTTTGAAAATTTGCTAGGGCCTTAATATCAGAGTAAAATGTATCTTTATTTCCCATCTTAATTCTTTTATTGTATAGTAATTTTTGGTGCAAGATTCAATTTATAAATTAGTTGTATTAGATCGATCCGGATGATTGGTTTCCCAATGTACAAAAAATATTATTGATTGTTATTGAAATATCAGAGCAGTACGTACATTGTGTTTGCTATTTTTAATATTACGTAAGACCTTTGAATGTTTGTTATTTTTAAGCTCCTATGTTAAATCCTGCTGGTAACATACACCAGTGCAAGGCTGTAGTCAGGGGCCAAAACCCCTCCTCCCCGAAATTTACTAGTAAAAATTAATACTAGGTTTAAAAAGAGCAAATTAAATTATAAAATAGACAACACAACAGAGGATCCAACAACATACTGAATTTTACATTATTGTGCAATACATGTATACTGATATTTACATTTACTTGATTAAACTACAACGTACAATACACATGGATGCAGGAGGTTACAGCCTTACTCTTTTGTGAGCTTGATCTTATCTAAAATAAGAAAACTATGAAGGTTCAACAAAAATACTTTACTCTAACAAAACACGCAATGCATTGTGTATTGAAAGTACTCCCAATACGGGGGTTGGCGTGCGAAGCACGCAATGCATTTTGTATTGAAAATACTCCCAATTTGGAGTTGGCATGCGATGCACTGTGCATCGGCCGCTTCTCATAGTGTTCAGTGTCAAGCTCACGTCTTTGGCAGTGAACGTGTTAAAAGGGTTTTAATTCAAATCACTAGTCTTGACCTGACCCCCCTCCCCCCCCCCCCCCCCACCCCCGAAAAACTTTCCTCGCTAAGGCCTTGCTCCAGTGATATCTTTCAGCAAACTGTCAGCCATGACAACTACCCGCAG
>JAGFPH010025877.1:0-10661 GCA_018207615.1 Philaenus spumarius
TTTTCACGAAAATAAGACCTTGACATATTGGAAAACCACAAAGTTTCAAGAAAATCATTAGAGGTGTTCCGTCAAAATAAATTACACATAATCAAATATCGGCGTTTACTCATTTGCCAATGTAAGTTTAATGAGAAGAAGTGAGAATAATTATTGCAAGAAAATCTTTTCAATAACAGCTGTTAATTAATAATTGTAAGTTAAAAATAAAAGTTACATATTATAGTAATATGATTATTCAAAAAGTGAAGTAAACAATCAACAGTTATGAAGTGAGTACCAATTAAGCTTATAGTATAAATGAAATGTAACTTCATTATTTTGTAATTACAGTGTGACACTTATGTCCATGTCACAGAGAAATTAATAAAATAAGATATGAATCAGCTGTTTCCTATAGTGACTAATGGAACAGAGATTTGGTCTAAATGAATAAATGACGCAATACATAAATAATACTAATCATTTAATTTTTTCATATAAATACATTTCTTAATGACGCAAAGTAATTACAGTAGAATCATTTTTTTTATAAACAAATAATAAAACATAAAAGCAGACTGTAAAAGTAGGTAATGTAAAAGCAGACTTAAAAAACATATTAATATATGAGCGTGTGTAAAAAGTGAAAATTATACAGAAACTTTATTTCAACGAGTGGTGAGTTATAAGCGAACATTATGAAGCGGTATTTAAGACTATAAACAGTTCGATAAATAAATAAATAAAAAGAATATAACAACAGTACAGAGCACAATTTAATAAATCGAAAACTTAATATGATAGTGTGTACAGTGATCATGAAAGCAGTTGGAAGAGAGAGAAGGGATCAATCTATGTATGTGAAAGAGCACAGATGTCACGGGATACAGAACGTAAGAGGAACGTACTTTTTCTTCACGGAATAAGGTGGAAGGGAAGGCAAGCAAGCGTCTTCTATAAAAATGGCTACATAGCTCATGTTTGTTGAATGAAGCCGGCGTGTGTTATCGCAAGAAAAATGTGATTTTCTTTTAAAAAGTAGTGACAAGTTAGTCAAAATGTAAAGTAAATGTACTTTGGAGGTGACGTGATTAAAAATATTAAGCTGATCACGTAAAATTGGTTGTTTATCGACGGATATTCTTTCGATGTGCTTTGTTGGAACTAGCGTGGGGTAGGCCTCGGAAGTGAATTGAATTTACGACAAAAATCCTAGGTAAAAAACAGTGCGACGAATAAAACAAGTGAAACTGTAAGTAGAAATGGCCATTGGACATATTTTTTGTCTGCAGGTATTAGAATTTTTCAATTTATAAAAAAGCTAACTTCATTTAATTTCTATTGCGTCATTACTTAAGATATGGTTCAGGAGACTTTGTAAAATTGTAAATAATTTCTTGACTTGTTTGTACATGTGTATCACTATGTTTATGTTTCTTAATTGCTGTAAATATCCATTTTTGATCATGTTCGAGTAAATAATTGTTGTCTTGCCGCAATGCCTTGAATTTCTTTATATAGCCACGTGTGTCCATTTAGCCACTACTTTAATTAGCCAGGTTCCCGCCCCTAAGAAAATAGAGTTAATTAACAAGTATCTTTCAGTGATTAGTAATTATAAATAAATATATGCAAACAGAGCATAAGTGGGGTTATATGTGGATTATCGCAAATTATCATGATTATTATTTTTTTTATTATTGAGATTATGGGAGTCAAGTGAAGGTGATTTTTAAGGTGAATTTAAGTAAGGTGAGTTTTAAGGTTATAATAATAAGATGAGTTGAAGTAAGGTGAAATATTAATATTGTTCTACGTTGAAGTTGAAAGAAAGATGTTATGAAGAGTTAAGGTGGGCGATGATTATTATTGTAGTGAGGCAATAGGCCTAGGAGGTGCATAAGCAATTTTAAGTAGTACATGAGCGACGATTTTTGTTTTTTAAGGTAAATAGGTGGAGGAGGTGTTGAAGAGATATTAATGGTTATTAGATAATCCACATATAGCATTTTTATTTTTGATTTAAAACATTTTTTTTTAATTTTGAACTTTTTATCGAACCCCATTTTTTTTTAACACATTATACTTAGAATATTTTTATTTTTGCAACGCATATCGTTGCAACAGGAACCTTAAATGTAAATAATAATGCAACATTACATACGAATTTTGAAAACTGGTATTCGCAAACAGTTGTGAAGAGTCAATTGTTTCCACCACCACGCTTAGTTAGAAATATCGTTTCACATTTTTTAATATATATACAACACAAAGAAAGCTATAATGTGCACAGGTTAAGTGCCTTTCAAAATGCTCACGATCGTTTTATATTTCATTTTTTAATAATTTATAACAATCGCTTCACTGTCCTGAAGGCTTGTATTTAGGCTGTAACACAGTAACAGTTCTCAAATACAATTTACATTATGTCTATTTAAACACATTACATTGACATCAAAATAAATAACACTCATTTACTGCTAAATGATCACTTTATTACTGCTAGTGGGCACTAATGTTTTTACAGTCTACCTATACAAAATTACTGTAGTTTATTTAAAAGCCGAAGTCACTGTTGCTTATTGACAGAGCTTTTTGTCTTCCATAAAGGTAGATCTCATTCACTGGGAATAGTGGTAAACATCACTTATCGATTCACTGACTGTATATCGATATGGTTCACTTGTTGAAGAAGATCATTCACTGATACAGATCACTTATAGATGGACCGGTGAAAACACTGACTGTAGTTATTGATATGGTTCACTTGTTGAAGAAGATCACTTACTGAACTTATGAGAACAGAACTTTAATGGAGAGATCACTCACTGATACAGATCACTTATAGATGGACCGGTGAAAACACTGACTGTACTTATTGATATGGTTCACTTGTTGAAGAAGATCACTTACTGAGAACAGATCTTAGTGAAAAGAGCACTCGCTGCACTTACTGGTACCGACCACATATTCATCTTACTGATAGAGACCATTGATTGAGTTGGATGGCTAAGATCATACCGGTCTAACTCTTCAGAACACTTACACGCATTTGTAAATAGGCTATCACTAACTGAGCCTGCAGGTTCACTGCCCTTACTTGTACATCCTTCACTGTACTGACTAGTAAAGGATATTATTACGATGATTACTACAGATAAAATACAATGTATGAATTTCGCTTATGTACAGGAAATGCCAGTTTAGCTCCACAAGAGATCCGTCGAAGTTTTATAATTTCACAGTAATTTGTTTAGTGTGCACAATTTTGTTTACATAAATTTTGACAACACTTAATTTCGAAAGTTTAATTTAATTTTTGAATTTAGAAGCATGTAGAATTAAAGTTAACTGACTAGCAGAAATTTTGGATGAAGACTAAAAATGGTTGCTATGCAACTTATTTTCCCACAAACAATTGGAAAACGATGCAAATTTATTTTTGATTGTTGATTTTATGAAGTTCATAGTAAACTTGCATACAAAATGTAAAATACGTCATCCACTTTTATTTCAACACAACCTTTATCGATCCGTATGAATTTAACTGTATAATATTCTTCTAATTCTAAAGTCAACCGTTCAAAGACTGGCCTGTAGGACATCGTTGTACGCCTGACAACAAAATCATTGGTTAGAACAGTTCAAAATTAATTTTCCCGAAAATAAGACCTCGACACATTGGAAAACCACAAAGTTTCAAGAAAATCGTTAGGGTAGTTCCGTAAAATAAAATCAATTAATATTTCACAATTAGTTATTATGCGGACATTTGCTATCATTTATGTGTTAAAACAAAACATTTTTCAGGAATATGATTCAACATTAGTAATCAAAATGAATAAAACTACAAAACATAAGCCTAGAGCCTTCATCTATGTGAATGCTATAATAATAAAATTAAACTAAATATATACCAATAACCATGAACAACTAACGTAGTGTACCTCAGTGCTGCAAGAAAACAAAACTTTCTATAGATAGAATGCAACAAATGCAAAAAAGTAAAAGCGAACATTTGTTATTAGAATGGGAATAGACCCACGGCAATTGATTCATATTCGTCAAAAGTCCTGTGTTGATTATAACACATAAATAATTCGATCGTACAGCTAAACCGCTGACGAGAGTTGACCGAATTTTCCAAATTGGGTTTATACGATTGTTTTACGGTTTCAACCAACTATTTGCGAAATTTGTCTACTCACGAAACAGCTGAATAGCTGCCTGTGTGTACGAAATATATTAATATAATTTATTTGCACCTCATCCTCCAGCCTCGGCTCACTCGCTGCTTCGGTCCAATAGCAAGAGAAAAACTCGCCCTTACGGCCTTGGATGATGGACTGATTCACTCCGCTCGCAGAGGACATCTTAGACAAACAGCGGCCATCGGCCTCGTATCAGAAGCTACCATTACGGTAAAACCCCTCGTGGATTTGAACCGGGTATTTTTGTGGTACCGGTAATTTACGTTTAAATAAATTTTTAGGGAACCAGACGGGCTAAAAGGTCATGTAAAAAAACAAAATGTGCAGAATAATCTCCTGCATTAATTTTTTGGATAAACCTCAAAAAAGCTTCATTCTACTAAAAATTTTCCAAAAAGTTACTTCAAGTCGAAAAACGTGCTTTCGGGTGTTGCATTTTTTGCTAACGAACTCGTTTGAGCTACGTATATAAAATTTTTAACAACACCCCCAGAATACGTCTTGGGGATCATGACCGGTGCACATTGACTACTCCCGACCTTAGGACTTACCATAAGAGTCACTGCAATAGCTCAACATTCCTATGGAAGTTCGCTAATGATGTCAAATGTACGGAAAATCATTATTATCAAAATTGAACATCCATCATTACTAAATAATAACTTTAAACAGAGAATTTATAAAAGTGTTTAAAGAAAGGAAACCCATGAATTCCACATTTTTCTATTAAATTTACCCTAAACAAATAAGTACCTAAACACAATTGCTACGTACTTTTATCTGTCTCGTCTAATAATACTTCAAAGTCAAAGGATATAGTTACAACGATTGATTTTCAAATTGACTGGTCTTGCTTGTGTTTCAATTTATTCAAGCTTCCTACTGTCAATAAACTGCATTTATAGACTTAACATTTTTACCTTAAATTCAATTTGTATTGCATTTTGTTTCGACTACTTTCACCATGGTTTACCAAATTGGGATTGCATTTACCTCGCTGTTTTGGGGACTTGTAGAAAACCAAATGAGATCCACATTCTGACTGCTGTTTTGCACTTTAAGGCTAATGAAGACGGGACCTACAGTTTTACGTGGAATCCGAACCACTGCCAATGATGTCTGTTAAGAAACCATTTAGAAAATTATTCGGGGTCAATGGGAATTGAACCCGGAACTTTTCCATTGATGGTTGCCATGACGATTAATAAAGCTTTCACGCCTTGAACCACAGCCATCGTGGCTCCTTTAAAATGACATACAGTAGACTCCCGATTATCTGCGATAATGGGTGGCTGAACTTCCGTGTATAATCGAAATCGCGGATAATCCGAAATTAACCTAAAATTCCCTAGAAATAGTTCAAAATGACCGTAAAATTAAAATAAGTGCTTAATTAATCTTTACAAAAGGTTCGGGTAATAAAAATTAATTTAAATATGTACAGTACTACGCACCTTTATATGTTGGAAAAATTTAATAGTTTCACACACACTACAGTAATTAAGTTACATATTTACAAAGAACAAAAACAAAACAAACACAGTCCAGTACATAACTACTACAGTACTACTGTTATCAAAATGCACTTTCAATATCAATCTCTATCAGCATGGAGTAAAAAAGTCCTTTATTGATTTTTGTTTCTTTGCATTTGACTCCTTTTTTACAACAATGAAGTCTAGCGCGAGATAATGGGCCGTCACTCGCTAAACTTCGTTTGCCGTAGTATCGCTTTTGGGTTATTTTACGTGTTTAATTTGCATTTTTTTGGCGATCGCTGTATTTTTTGGCGATCGCGGTTAAGCCGCAACGCGTTTAATCCACTCGTGGATAATCGGGGTTCTACTGTATTCAGAATAATTTTCTGATCATTTTACTCCAGTAATCTTTTCAAGCGTTAAACATATTGCTCTTATGGAAGTTGAAATTTAAGAGGGGACCAGGTCTGCCGAGTGTAGTAGGTAACGTAATCTCGCAAGTTATTTGGGTCGTGCTGGGGTTCCTATAGCGCCTGATTTTGACGAAAAATGTTTAAGCGTGGCAGTGGACTCTCTGGATAGTTGATCTTTTCTCTGTACCAAAAGGAACAAAAGTGGAACTCTTTTGGGGGAACTTCGCCGGACGTCTTCTATCTGCGCGTTGTCGATAATATCGACCAACTTTAAAGCTAACGGCATAGTTGTAGAATTTTCTTTCCACCTAGTCAAGACGGTCGAAACTGAAAAATACGATTTTAACTTCTAATTGAAGAGGCCACTGAGATAAAGGAACCCGTTTTTGTTTCTATCTAGTCTATTTGGGTCTTGTCGGAAAGTTTCAAAACAGTGCTGTTTTATTTCAACGTACCACGTACCACCATTGAAAAAATATTGTCCCCTTGTCTTTCCTGAATCGCATCTTTTAAATTAGAAACTTTTAATAGCTTAAACGCAGGATAAAGGTTATAAGAAAAATAAAATTATCGCTATCCGACTATCTATATATAGCTATCGATGTGGAATTTGACAAAGTCATAACAATAGTCAATTTTTCAAATAAATTGGTAATGTTTAATAGGATAATAGCTAAATTAAAGATAATGACAGAAAATGAACATACAATATTGTTGTGTTTACTGTGTTGGTATAGGATGCCGGGTTGAATAAACCAATTATTACACATAACTTAACTATTATCCTTCATCCGATTGTTTTGACTGTGAGAATATCGGATAGGGAATCAAAAGGGCTACAAAAAAGATGTGTTGTCATTTTTTATTAAAATTTACGCTCTTTTGCGTAATTTAGGTTTGAAATTTTCAAACAGCCTCCTTTTTGAAACTCATGATTGGATTTAATCGTTTATTTTTCTTGAGATATATCATTGTTAGGTTAAACTGTATGCCAAGTTTAAACTCAATCAGTCAAACCGTTCTCTAGATGAAAATTATTGTGTACAAAAAAACAAAATGGCGGATATGGTCTGAAAAAGAAACCAAAGCGTTTTTGGGTCTGTGTTATATGAACTTTTTTTTCTTTTTTTGACCCATAAAATCATCCCCCGAAGTTTGCACTTTAGTTATGGAACATCCTGTATATTAATTGCATTTTAAGTGTTTATATTGAAAAACGTAAGTGGTAATTTTGAAGCTATTCGGATATAAAACAAGTACACCATTAGTAAAATGTGTGTTATACAGGGTGACTGATTTACATTTCTTCAGGAGTTGCTTTGGAAAGAAACCAATCAATCAATCTGTATTCATCCATTTTTGATAAATGTTACATTTGTTTAAGGCAGGTCATATATTAATAATATTAATAACTACCTGCTATCTGCAGCTTCGCTCGCAAGTGTGGTTAAATAATAAAAGTACTATCTGATAGACATTGTGCTTTACCATTACACGCAATTAAAAGAAAAAATGTTAGATTCGCGTTCCAATGCCTAAACTCAGTCTATGTATGTCTTTTAGGCCTACGTAAATTGTTAGCTATACACCAATATACCCTAAAAATTCCGTTTTTCGCCAGTTACTCATAACTCCCGAAAGAAAAGAAAAACTACAAATCAGGTTTGAGCGGTATTTCACATCTGTGAGTACATTTAAGCCTAATGCATACTGTTTTGATATATATTTAACGGTTAAATCAGCTAATGCAGTAAATAGACGATCTTGTCAAAATGTTAAGCTTTTGATCCAAATCAGTTGTTTTATTTATAATGGTCACATCCGTTCACAAAACCCTTAATTTTCTAATAATTTTATTATTTTTTCCATTTTTAAATAGAAATCCTAACTATTTTCTGGTTAAAAAGTAGCCTAGATTAATCTCTGAAAAGTCTTCTACATGGTGGTTTAATTATTCTAGTTTGTGCATTACTGTAGATGGCGACTTTACCGTTGAAACGCTTGAGTTATTAAACGTATTAGTTGTGAGATTGTTTGTTCAAATTTTATTCTATCAATATATCTTCTCACAAATCAAATTTACTTGCACATAGCTTGTTTCCTTCCACTTTCGCAATAACTTAAAACTACAATAACACAATGAAAACAGAACAGTTTACAAGATCATTGTTAGAAGCTTGTGAAGCTTATAGATCTTGTTATTGCTTCCCGCTAGACCTTGCCACTCCCATTACCATCAGCTGTTATATTTTTACCCCTGAGAGCAAAGTAAAGAATATCACGTTTTCTTTCACGCCTACTCCTTCGGTCCCTCGATCTCTCGTCAGCCCAAAGGAACCTTTAATTACAACTACTAGGGCCGTTGGGAGAGTAAGCCACTTCGAGTTGCTGCTAAAATGTTCTATTTAAATTCACAGTACAAATTCAGAAGCATATCCTAAAGGATCTTGGAGATTTGGTGGGTATATGTATTCTGGGGCCATCCTTCACAACTGTCTTCCACATAAATATAAAGAGAGGAAAACGCTTTTAAAATTAAATACTAAGCTACTTGAAGCCAGGCATTTTTTATTCTATAGAAGAATTCTGTAGATGAAGGTGTTCTTCTTTTTTATACGTTTGATATATATTGTACTAGCTGTCCCGTTCCGGCTTTGCACGGATAGACAAATCAAAGTTGAAAGTATATTAACAACAACAAAAATATATATATCAATATAAAATATATAAATATATTACACTATCTATTTTTTATAGGGATTTTTAGTAACTTTGATCCCCCCTCCAAACCCCTAAAATTTCGAATTTTTTTAAAACCTTTCTTAGCGAGCACCTAAGGCTCTAGAGGCAGCTATATTCCAAGTTTCATTGCAATCCGTTCAGTAGTTTTTGAGAAATCGTGATGAGTGAGTCAGTGGGTGGTATTTGGCTTTTATATATTACTAGCTGCCCGATCCGGCTTTGCATGAATAGACAAATCGAAGTTAAATGTATATTAACAACAACAAAATATATCAATAAATATATTACACTATGTATTTCTTATAGGAATTTTTAGTAACTTTGACCTCCAAACCCCCTAAAATTTTGAATATTTTGAAAGCATTTCTTAGCGAGCACCTAGGGCCCTAGAGGATGCTACCTTCCAAATTTCATTCCAATCTTTTCGGTGGTTTTTTTTAGTAACTTTGACCCCCCAAACCCATCTAAAATTTCGAATTTTTTTAAAACCTTTCTTAGCGAGCACCTAGGGCCCTAGTGGAAGCTACATACCAAATTTCATTACAATCCATTCGGTGGTTTTTGAGATTTTGCGATGAGTGAGTCAGCGAGTGGTATTTGGCTTATATATATATATATATTTAGATTAGGAAAGTAATTTTTGGAAATAAAAATTTGTAATAAATGCTTTAAATGTAAAAAAGTATTCACAAGGCTAATACAATTAACACATTGTCACCTAGCTGATAATAAAGTAAATACATACATTGTAACCAACAGAGTAAAACTAAAAACATCAAAATTTTAAACCGTTTCTAAACTGTGAGCCACCGTTTAAAAGTAATGTTCTCAGTAAGTAAAATAATAAATTTAATTAGAAACCTTATTAGTTAAACATATAATAGATGAAAATGTGTAACTAGATACATCTATTTGAATAAATTGTTTCTTTTGAAAATTTGCTAGGGCCTTAATATCAGAGTAAAATGTATCTTTATTTCCCATCTTAATTCTTTTATTGTATAGTAATTTTTGGTGCAAGATTCAATTTATAAATTAGTTGTATTAGATCGATCCGGATGATTGGTTTCCCAATGTACAAAAAATATTATTGATTGTTATTGAAATATCAGAGCAGTACGTACATTGTGTTTGCTATTTTTAATATTACGTAAGACCTTTGAATGTTTGTTATTTTTAAGCTCCTATGTTAAATCCTGCTGGTAACATACACCAGTGCAAGGCTGTAGTCAGGGGCCAAAACCCCTCCTCCCCGAAATTTACTAGTAAAAATTAATACTAGGTTTAAAAAGAGCAAATTAAATTATAAAATAGACAACACAACAGAGGATCCAACAACATACTGAATTTTACATTATTGTGCAATACATGTATACTGATATTTACATTTACTTGATTAAACTACAACGTACAATACACATGGATGCAGGAGGTTACAGCCTTACTCTTTTGTGAGCTTGATCTTATCTAAAATAAGAAAACTATGAAGGTTCAACAAAAATACTTTACTCTAACAAAACACGCAATGCATTGTGTATTGAAAGTACTCCCAATACGGGGGTTGGCGTGCGAAGCACGCAATGCATTTTGTATTGAAAATACTCCCAATTTGGAGTTGGCATGCGATGCACTGTGCATCGGCCGCTTCTCATAGTGTTCAGTGTCAAGCTCACGTCTTTGGCAGTGAACGTGTTAAAAGGGTTTTAATTCAAATCACTAGTCTTGACCTGACCCCCCTCCCCCCCCCCCCCCCCACCCCCGAAAAACTTTCCTCGCTAAGGCCTTGCTCCAGTGATATCTTTCAGCAAACTGTCAGCCATGACAACTACCCGCAG
>JAGFPH010025878.1:218-10661 GCA_018207615.1 Philaenus spumarius
TTTCTCGCGAGATCTTGCATCACGCCAGATTTCCCGCGAGATCTCGCATCACGCCAGATTTCTCGCGAGATCTCGCGTCACGCTTTTGTTTAGACACAAGTCAGATCGTGGAGAGGGAATATTATTAATACATTATTTACATTTATTAGCATAGCAATCAAAATAACACATAAGAATTAGTTAATATAATATAACAGCTGATTTCGCCCATCATCTGTAATTCTTAAACAAAACCCAGCGTAGATTATATTTTGGGGTTATGTTTACAACTACAACCATTAAAATTTCTTGTGATGTTAATTTTCTTATATATTAGTTATACAACTAATGTAGGCTTCTATAACTATAAGTTATATGGGCTTCTACACGTTATAAGATTTGCTTTGGGGTTATAAACTGTATATAAAACTAACCTTTGATCATCAATATATTCGTTTATACAAATTTAAAGAAGGATACCTACTGTTTAACTTCGCAAACATTCGTACATCTTTGTATAACATATTTGATTATTAATTTCTTTACTGTAATATTAACAACTTCTAAATCATTTGATCTATCAATATGAAATAAAAGGTAACTAAAAGATAATATTTTTACCTTTCTTTAAATATATAATAACGGATATAAATAAACAATTTGAACAAATAGGCCTACAGTTTTATAATCCTTATAATTGTACACATTTACGGAGTTAAAAATCCCCGTAGCCATAGAAGTTATCACTTCCAACGTGTGGTCTTAAGCACACCCAGTTATTTTTTTATAAATATGAATACAACACCATGTATATCAGAAAACCTTTAAAGTAATTCGAAATAATTAAACTTATTATGTGTTACTAAATCTAATAAAATATAAAAGAAATTATTATTAGTGTGTATTCTAACCATTTGTATTATATAGAATTACGTTCTATTTAATATCTCCAACTATATATTTAGGACATACTAAAAAAATAAACAAAATATTATGTCGCGTAAAACCTGATATATACAATTACTTTCAAAATAATGAATCAATAATACAATCTATATTATATAACATACATCACAGAGCTGACAAAACTATGCTTCTGATTTGCTAATCAGCACTAGTTACATTTTTAATTAAGAGTAGTGATAATGTATAACTTTACTTTAGTAATGTAAATCAAATTCGTAAGATAAAATGTTGTGATAAATTACGTAAGACTTGTTAAATGCTAATGAGGAAAAACTTACAGTAAAAGTATTCCAGGATACTCTCTTAACTAAACCTTATTTGTATTACTTAACATAAGAAAAACACAAGTTTAATTTTACCTTCTAGACATTGCCAAATTGCTGTTAATAATATCGCAATTTAATTATCCTCAATATTTATCATGTATATAAAAAACAACATAACGCATAAAATATGGGTATTTCTTTGAACTAAACAGTAAATTACCCAATAATAGAATAACGCTAGTATTTAAATAAACTATTGTATGACTTGTATAGGTATAATTACTATTAAAACATCAATCGCTTCGTTTATGCTAAACTTTAAAATCCTTCAACAATGTCATTTATAAGTAAAAGGACTGTACTTTTGTTTAGGGACGGAGAAAACCCGAATGAAAAGTGGTTACATATAGAGATCCGATTGTAATTTTTGTAGTGTTTATTATTTATACTTTATGTAATCAACCTTCCAAATTGTTTTGACTTAATTTTATATAAGACCTATATATAAGAGGCACATATCCTTTATTAAGAACTCAGGAATTAAATTTAGACCGCTATGTCAGGGAAAGTTTTAATAAAGTTCTAAATTTACATAACTTTTCTTGAACGTCTTAATGAAATTTTGTCACCGTAGCCAAGGTAACGAATGTTGTTTCTCAAATAAGGCCAACCCGAGTAGTGAATAAAGATGATGTTGTAAACGAGAAGACGCATTTGAAACGCATAATTATTATTTCATGAAATTAAATTTTTTTAAATGTATTCAGATCAGTTTATTAAGTGAGAAGTAAACTGGAAATCCCGAACTGTAGTAATTATTTAATTTGTAACATAACGGTATAACCATTAAAAGTTAGAAAGAGCTTCTATAATGTGTTAAATTTCCCATGTTTATTTACCATAATTTTCCCATTGTTAATAACCATCTTTATAAAAGCTGACGAAGAAGAAAATGCAGGTCGATAAGTCCTTACATTGTCCTGGTGTGTCTGTTAAATATCACCCTTCTTCAAAACATTAAAAGGGCACAATTATTAAAAACGTTGTTTTGAGACAAACATTAAATTACTCACATTCTTCTATTTTTACCGTTATATATCTAATTGCAAGGTAAAAAAAGAAAAAGATTATATAAATCTATATGAACTATATATTCACACATGTGTGCCATTATTAGGTTAAAGTAACAAAATCTTCATATACAAATTATTTTATCACAAAAAAAGCACACTAACTGTTAAACCTAACTGTTAAAAAAAATAAAACATCTTTAATGTCTCTTTCTAATCTTATTAAAATAAGGCATCCACATTTTTAGGAAGGCCTATAATATTAATTATATGTCCCATCACACCTATGTCCCTTGTTAGCTTTTTCGATGCAAAATAACATTAAACATTTTCTTTATAATATATTGGTACTACTTCCCATTAAAGGTAAACAATATTCCAAAACTATGTATTCTGTAAGTTGTTATGCGTAGGTTAATTTTATATATGTATAAATAAATTTTCATGCAAGACACATAACATCAAAGGTACTTAAACTTTACGTGTACCTTATACTATTATTGTAATATAATATGTTCAAAAATAGTTATCAGGCTTAAACAGTATTTTATCATTAATATTTCCTACTACATTAAGTAGTACTATTTTGTGTCCATATGACTGAGCGCAGAATATATAAAGTCTAATAACTAAACAATAATATGAGAAATACATTTTTCAAACGAACATGTTCTAATGTGGTAGGCCTATATAATAATGTTACTAAATGTGTAAATCCGCGAGCTGTAAGATACCCTTAAGAAAACTACTCGTGAAGTTATTAATATACTAGGGGAGACCCCTGCGTGCTTCGCACGCCAACCCCCAATGGAACCTTCTAAAAACATAAGTTATTTTTTATTTATAATAAAGTTGTAGTATTAATAATAACCTCAAAACTAAGATGGTAAATAATGTTAAATGTGCAAACCAAATTATGTCTTATATTTTATAACAGCAGTTAATAATAGTTAAAAGAACCAGCAAAGCTCAGGTCTACACTTTAAACCCCTAACCTAAAAGCTAGAAATACAAAAATAATTGCTTCAAATTTTGAAATCAGCTGTTAATGGAAATATTGAAGCAAACATTTTATATATTATCTGTTATTTTATTCAATTGGTTGCTATGGTAATAAATGTAAATACATGTGTTGGTTTATCATTCCAGGCCTAGCCTAAGATTTTTTCCAACTAAATTTACAAATATTAAAATAAAAAAAAGGTTTTTACCGAAATTAATTATAGCCTATGTTACTCAAGGATAGTGTAGCTTTTTATTAGTAATACTATTTTTTCAATCGGTTCAGTAGCGCCAGAGATTACCCCCTACATACAAACAAACAAACAAACAAACAAACAAACAAACAAATAAACTTTACCTCTTTATAATATTAGTATAGATTATAAGTATTAAGTAACAAGTTCTTTGATAATGTATTAATAACTTTTGGAATGTATTTTTTTTACATATAGAGTATATTATTAATGTGCAGTTATGTTTATATTATATACTAGGGGAGACCCCTGCGTGCTCCCAACCCCCAATGAAACCTTCTAAAAACAAATGTTATGTTTTATTTATAATAAAGTTGTAGGATTAATAATAACCTCAAAACTAAGATGATAAATAATGTTGAATGTTCAAATTAAATTATTTCTTATATTTTATAAAAGCAGTTATAATAATGGTTAAAAGAACCAGCAAGTCTCAGATCTACACTTTAAAACTCTAACCTAAAAGCTAGAAATACAAAAATAATTGCTTGAAATTTTGAAATCAGTTGTTAATGGAAATATTGGAGCAAACTGCTATAATATTATCTGTTATTTTATTCAATTGGTTGCTATGGTAATAAATGCAAATACATGTGTTAATTTATCATTCTAGACCTAACCTAAGATTTTTATCCAACTAAATTTAAAAATATTGAAATAAAAAAAGGTTTTTATCGAAATGAGTTATAGCCTATGTTACTCAGGGATAGTGTAGCTTTTTATTAGTAAAACTATTTTTTTCAATCGGTTCAGTAGTGTCAGAGATTACCCCCTACATACAAACAAACAAACAAACAAACTTTACCTCTTTATAATATTAGTATAGACAAAAATCTAGAAATGTGTAATACAAAACCATGTATATTCTATCTATTATTTAATGTTTTACTCATATTTAAATAATAATAATATTATAGTAATATATATACGAATATCCTTGAAAACTTACAAAACATTGCTAATATATTATGTATAAGATTGTTATATATTTTATGCTATTACAAATCTAGAAAAAGTAAGATAACATTTTATAATACAATTATATTGTAGACTTGACTTTTTTGTACTTACTATTCTATTTTGTTATGATTAAAAATCTAATTGTGTGGAAATCATTATCAAATGTAAATACAAAATATCTGCACGTGTCTGGTTTTAATTCTAAAGTTTATATTTAATTAGTCTAATAACATAAATTTGAAATAGTGAACTACAAAGCTCTGAAGTAATTAAACTTTGTTTAAGCGTGCAAGAAAAATCAGGATTCACTTTATGCACAGATGATTGCTTACAACTTTTTACAATGAATTTCAAGATCATGGATTTTAAATATAATAAAACAGATATAGTTTTGCTAAATTAGGTGAGCACATTTCTTTCATCAACATATTTTTAAATTGATTGAGAATAACTATTTTCTATACGTATTTCCATGTACTTAAGAAAAAGAACGTGACAATTCTGTCATTATAACAATTGAGGAAATACGTTGTCTTTTAAAAGAAATAGCAGATTGATAAACAGTCTGCTAGTCGAGAAGAATTCAGACTGTATTTAAAGGATTCCGTTTATACGAAAGTTACAGTGTATATATTTGAATTACTCAGCTCTTCAACAAGTTCGTATAAAGTATGTGAAAGTGTAGTATGTTTTTAAGACAAAAATAAATATTGTATTCACCTGGCTATCAAATTTCGTCAGAAAAATAGTTGGCAATCACAGGAGTAGTTGTAAACATTTCCAAACATTACTTTTCTGTCAAACCATTTGTTTACAAAAGCATTTATATTGTTGTTTTTTACTGATTTGGTTGTTTAATCATCTAAGATAATTTAATTTTAGCTTAATTTAATTGTTGATAACTAATGGTATTTAAATTTTGGACCATTTACTTGAATTAAGAAACCGAGTAATACATATTACTAAAAAATGGGAACGATACATATTTTTAAAAAGAAGTTATATTTTTTGTCCATTAAATACAAAAATATTTGTATTTTGATCGGTCTTTACGTTTAAATCGAAATCAGGGTTTTACTAAGCTTAATATTTCATAGAGAAAAAGTAATCATAAATATGTAATAAATTAAAATCGTATGTACGTATGTTATGTTTATTAAAAGTATTATATACTGATAAAATAAAACTTATAGAAATGTTAGATGTTTATTATTTAAACATCTACCTTACCAAAAATAGTTTAGTAATCCTACTTTCAACATCTAAAACTAACACTCTAAAATTAATTTTTTTTAATAAATTGAATGAAATATATTATAAAAATTTACAGTTTTTATAATATAACAAGTTTTATCCAAAAAGTTAGTAAAACATTTATTTCTAATAATTTAACTACAAAGTATAAACATTAAATCGATTATAATTTTAACATTAAAACCTAACATGGCATGCTGGTAACTAACCAGACAAGTTAGTTGTTAATTTGGTTTCAGTAGGAATTGGCCAGAATGTTCCCACATACACATAATTAGAGCCCGTATAATTGCCGCGGAGTTGTCCATCACAGAGTAGCTTTTGTTTCATCTCAAAACCACTGATCAGTCTTTATATAGCTAAACAGTGGTTTTGGTGAGTCCTGTTTAACTGATTAGAGGTTTCCAAACAACAAATCAAGTGGTTTGTTTGCACTATATACTATATTCAATTAAAACATAAAATTAAAATACAATGTTAATGAATTGTATAATATGTACATCTAGTATAGTTATTATTAACATAACAAATACAAATTACGGTCATATTTAAAACCGGTAACTTTTTTAAAAAAAGGTAGAAAACAAAAAGTAAATTTTTAATGACAAACAAAACGGGGTCTTTATTATTCCCGTAGCTCACAAGCTAACCAAGTTATCGTCTAAAATCTAAACGCAAAATTTCTAGGTAGTTGTCTATAACAATACACAAAAAAATAGTACTTCCTTAATCAAATGTTCAGTATGTGACACCGTGCAGTACGGTACCTAATGATTCATGAATCAAATTTTAATTCGTATGTGCATGTAATTGTTTTGTGTTAAGTGTGTTCATGTATAATTTTGCGGAAGTGTTTATAATTGACGAAGGGAGACCAGATTAGAACTTGAAAATTGCTTAATAACCGAAACGGCTGTCGTTTTGAACGACGAAAATCAGAAAATTGACAACGATAAATCTTATAATTGAATTAATATATCAATATTCGGAATGGCGAAAACAAATTGTTATAAAGATAGTACTATTGAAAACTCGAAGTGCTATTTACAACAATCTAAATTAATTGTTAAAAAGTTACAACCCCTGTTTAACACTCATGCATTTAAGTGCCTCCTCATGGAGTATAAATATACTCCATGCATTTGCTGAATACTCTCAATACCATTCTCAATGCGTTGTCTGAGAGCTGAATTGAAACTACTGGAGAGGAATACACTATGTTCTTGAGGTGTCCCAACAGAAAGAAATCAATGGTATTAAGGTCACAGGTGACCTTGTAATGGGACTTCTCGGACAATCTAGTTTTCTTTGTAGATATTATCAACATTGGTTCTAACATCCACACTAAAATGAGCTTGTGTTCCATCCATCATGAACTATGAATAAAAGGCTCTTATTGAAAGGGGCATTCTAAAAATAATCGGTATATACATTTATTTTGGGTATTATTGTAAAAACTAGGTAAGTGTTGTATAACCAGAAACACAGGAAAGGCAAACCTCATTTATTTTTATATAACACATTATTTTTAGGAAGTATTGGGTGATATAATATGGCACACACACACGTATACTCTGACATACACATAGATTAGTTAGTAAAGGCTTCTACTCGGGATACCCAATTTCAAATCCCGAGATTATGTAAACATAGTTTGTTGTTCCTAAATACAAAATTATTTATAATATTTCAGTATCCATTAGAATTTATAGCATTCTAGCATTATTTATACATAATTGAAATATTTGATATTGTGCTATTCACGTTTTGTAGAACAACGACAATAATCTTACTTTATAATCTATATAAATAAATAAGTAACAAAATAATTACAAAATCTTCACAACCACAATGATTACAAGCCTGAAATTTGTGAGGTCGTCGCTGTTGGTATTACGTATTCGTTATGAAAGTATTTGTTTGCCAATTTTATCTCTTACCAAGAAACTTGAAAAAAAAAGATATTAATAAGCATATACAAAAAGTATTTACTCTGCATTCATTATATTATTATATATGTATTTTTTCCTAAATAACTTTTTTAAATCATTATATTTGTTTATTATATGTATTAGTTTATCTTGCAGAGAAAGGGTTTTATCTATTCTAATAATCTATTCGTCTACGAACAAATGGAACAATAAAACACTATTTTTATTAGATTAAAGGGTAGATAATAAAATGGTACACAAACGTATCCATCAAAAACTAACAGAATGAATTAGTCACTAAGACGGAAAACAAGGGTAAAAATCAGATGCCTTAAATAAAAACATTTTCTATTGTGGTATCGTATTGTGCTTCCTTAAATTTGTTAAAATATTTAATTCAACCACATATTTAAATAGAAATTTTATTTATGCAATTATTGTAAAGTAACAATAGTTATATTAATTTATATTTTACTATAAGCTATTGATATTTTATGCATCAATTAATGTTAAGTTGGTTAAGTTGGGTGTTTGAATAGTAGTATTTTTTTAATAGTAGAAAAGCAAATATCAGTAATCTGAACTATAAGCTACATTAAGTTATACATGTATAATATATATATCCATACTTTAGCCTAATATGTATGTATTTTTATGAAAATATCTACAATTTTCTAATTAATTAGTTCTAATCACCACTTATAAATTATGTAATTTATTAAAAACAGTAGTCGCAGAAATTAAAAAATGTATATTTTAAAAATAAAGAACAAAAATCTTACCAAACTTAAATACTTTTAAATTTTAGTACATAAATTTAGTCTGCAAAATTATTAATAATCATACTTCTTTCGTGTTGGGTTCTCAGTAATTTAATATGTTACCGCGAAAATCTATAAAAGTAGAAATAAAGATAGACGCCGTAGCCCTGAATTGTATTTTATTGCAAAGATTGGAAATCTACCAAGTTATACTTACATTGACTTCTTTCTACTTCTGAATTTGTTTGTATACAAGATAAGTTATTTTGTTTAAAGCCTGCTATTATAGGTGCAATCTGTATGTAACATCAGTAATATGCAAATATCTATTTATAAAATACTGATTCAATAATTTAATACGGCAATAAAGTAAAAATGGTTTAAAAAGTTGTATTTTTTTCGTCAAATGGAAATATGAGAGTAATTTTTTTTTAAACAGTCAAAATTATATTCTTTTATTATAAAATGTTTAGACATAATTAGGATACAAGCAAGTGATGCATTAAATGTCTAAGTTGCGTTGTGCACTTATCGTCACATTCAGTGATAAATGTTTTCCATTTCTTTTTTCTTCTTAACTACTTTACTTTAAGGCAGTTTGACTAATGATGGCGGTGAAGGACCGTATGTCACAAGTTACGAGGTTCCAAATGTAGCAGACTTGTCAAGCGCCTTTATCCACTTTGCCATTCTGCTTCCCCTATTTGAATGGAAGATTGGTTGTAAGGAGTATTGTAATTAATTTTTTGTTAGATTTTTAACTAAGTACAGTAATATGTAATTTGGCTAAAACAATTTAATATTTTACAGTACTTAATTCCATTATTAAATTGTAATAAATACTTTAAATAGAATTGATGTTTTAGTAAAACATAAACTCAAATAAACTAATTATAATGCATCTTACAATAAACATCTAATGGCTAAATCGTCACATTATCTATTGTGTACACAAAACAGAACATTCGGTACATTTTAGTTCTTCTCACGGTTTAAACAAAAAGAGATCAGCAACAAAAATAGTGTAACCTGGTGTATAGTCTGTCCGTTCGGCCGTGATACCTGACTTCTCGGAACTCAACCCGCCCTCCCTACCCGCTCGCCGAGCCTGCCGGTGGAAAACTAGTGGAGGGGGCGTTGAGTTCCGAGAAGTCAGGTATCACGGCCGAGCGGACACGCTATAACGCACTGTACCACCTGAAGACATAACATAAATGAAAGACCATTACTATGTAGTTTGGATTTTACACATTTCCCTCCCACTCCTCCAGCCTACTATGTTCAGGATTCAGCTAAATATGACGTTCTATTAATTACCAAATACTAGCGTAAAAACTAAGAGTATTGGTGTGGACCTTGCAATATACTACATATAGATTTTAGTAGTTTAAGAATTGTACCATAAGAAAACCTTAAATGATCATTTGCATTACAAAACCAATGTTTTTTTACAGTTTTGAGCATTTTATAGCCGATTCATAAACGAGACCAAGCACAAGACTCATGTGCTAACACTTACATCTTTTTCGTTTTGCAAGTTCTAAGGTAAATAAAACAGCTAAGTTTAAAAAAATCTATTATCATACAAATTATTCGGAATAGAAAACCCAAAGAACGATATCTATTAATTAATTCATACATATAAATTTCTTTCTGAAATAAAGTAAATGACCTGAAGTAAATTATAATCTAAGTGCCATTTTTGTCACTTTTTAGTTTCCGGAATCGTGATAAAAATGCCAAGCCTGTAAAGGGAAATAGTGATTTATGTATCAAATGCGTTTCTGTTAATTGTGATTGTTGCTAAGGGATAGCGTAGGCTGTATGTGCCGGGCAGACTCTGGCAAGAAAATCTCACTGTTCCCAAAACTTTGAAAAAGGCACTTAGATCTTAATTTACTACAGGTCTTCTGTCTTTTGTGGTTTATTCCTACTTGTATTACATTTGGTTAAAGCATGTTGACATACACAGAACAAACTGCTTGTTGTTAACTCTGGTT
>JAGFPH010025880.1:0-10660 GCA_018207615.1 Philaenus spumarius
GAGCGTCTTTTTCTTTCTAGGTTGCAGCCCTAGCTAAAGGACTACATCGGACCAGAGCAGTTCGGCTTCCGACGTGGTCACTCTAATACGCTTCAACTCGTTTGAGTTATCAACCAGCTGGTTGATAACCACAATAAGTTCTTGACCTCTGTTGCAGTGTTGCTAGATGTCAGTAAGGCGTTTGACAAGGTATGGCACGAATGCCTCCACTACAAGTTGAGCGAGTCTCCTGTACCGGTGGCTGATGTACACTTGATCCGCTCCTACCTCTCAGGCAGATCCTTCAAGACCTTCGTAGACGGCGAACTCTCCACTCTGCGGCCGATACTTGCTGGTGTTACCCAAGGCAGCGTCCTGGGACCAGTACTGTATCTGTTTTACACTACGATTTTCCAACTATTCCAGATGTGACAGTCTCGTTGTATGCTGTTGATGCGTTTCTACACTGTAGTAGCGCAAATCCAGCTTACGCAACTAAGACCATTCAAAAACAAATGGACCTACTGTCACCATGGCTGCAGAAATGGCGCATTAAGATAAATGCGGATAAGTCTGACTCCATCTGTTTCATAAAAGGCGTAGAATGACACGCAGAGTCCCTCGTGCCGCGGAGCTTGACGGGGTGGCTATCCCTTGGAAGCCTACTGTCAAGTACCTCGGCATAACGCTGGACAGTCGACTCAACTTCAGGCGACAAGTGCAGAACAAGGTCTCCGAAGGAAAGCGAATTCAGGATTTCCTCTCACCCTTGTTGGCAAGGCGTAGCTCCTTGCCAGTAAAAGTTAAATTAACGATTTTCTGTTGATAGTGCGTTCAGTGCTGATGTACGCATCTACCACTTGGTGGGCGCTTGCCAGCAAATCCAGCAGGAAAAAGTTGGAGACTCTTCAGACTACTGCTCTTCGCAGACTCACGCATCAACCATGGTACGTGAGGAACTCCACCATTCTAGGGTCAACCGGTATCCCTACCCTAGAAGTTTTTGCTTTAGGATGTGCTACCAAACTGTTTCAGGATGCACGGAACTCAGGCTATCCTTATATAGCCGAGATCTGCAGGAGACTCGACATCCCTGAAGATGGTAGGCCTCGGCCTGCCGCTATCCTGGACGATAGGTTTCTTCTCTCTGTGACTCCATCAAGACTGCCACTAACCTGTTTGCCTTCTTTTCTTTTTAAGTGAGTTTCAGATTGCTGCTTGCAGCCATTAGGGAATGGCCCCTAGATGCTGCTGACGCTCCCTCCAGTGATACATGCGGAGTGTCTTTACATGGTACTGGAGTGTTATAACTTACCATCTCTGGAGAGGTCGGCGTATCACTCTTGTGCCTGTGTTAGGATTAGAGTGACTTCCACGTGAGAAAAAAAGAAAGAAAAAGCATTAACTTTTATTACAATGCGATACCAATGTCTATACGAACTGAATTGTAAATTCCAAGAGCATATTATAGAATATGTACATTATTCTACAATAATTTTCTTTACCAATATTTGTTTTCATTATTTAACGAAATTAAAAGTAAATCGCAAGCCGGATCCGTAATTTTATAAAGAACGTTTTTCTTGCCTCGTAATTACAAAATATAGATTTAAAAAATGGTTATAAATTACACAACGTAAGAGCTCTCAGCTGCAAGAAATTACACTGTTTGGATACTGCTATAGAGTGAAACGCTGGAGTCGTCAGTTGCGTTCTTTTTGTTTATTGCCTCTACAAGTCTACAGCAGAGAGGACAGAGGTATATAGAGTGGCTTTCAATATACTGAATGCATGCGGGGCAGTGAAGACGGTAGAGTCCGCCATTAGCGGCCAAAACTCGGCAAGACCTGTGCTCTTGACTCGCGCGAGCAATCAACACCGCTTGACATATCACGTCATTTATAACTCTAAACATCGTTAAAAAATTATGAAACCACATAGTCAGAAGGACCAAACCTTGCTGAAGGCAACAGTGTGCTTTAAATGTACGAAACGTAACACTGTTGAATGAGAATTTTTTTTTCTGAAACATAAATTTAATTAAAAAACAAAGGAACATTAAATTTTTGACATGCGAGGAAAAATTTTGTTATTTCGTAAGAGAAAAAAAAATACTGTTGAGATATGTTGCCAAAGAGTTTATTGTTTCATATCTGAAATCTATTTTCACCTACCGTTAGTACTTACTTAGCAATCGTCGATTATTTAAAGCGTTTTAAATGCCGCGCTATATAGCTGGCTCTTCGCGCACTTTAGCCTACTATTACTGCACAAAGTGTTTTTGTTAGTATCACTATACAGTGTGATTATTTTAAGTATGCCACCATTGGTATATCAGAAGCGACAAGATTTACAGAAAACATAAATGGGGGACTTCACCTACTTTTTAGTGGCTATTAAAATATGAATTTGAAATTTCGAAAATATGCCGCCATTTTCCAATATGTCGGCCAACTTTCAAATTTCTTATGGGAACCCCTACTTTTTATGACGGATTGGGGTTTAAAATGCAATTTTAAGACATTTTTATTCTTGGTATTTTTTTGATAAACTTAACCGTTTAGCCGCTTGGAGCGCTGGAAGTTTCAGAAACTCTGATTTCAACAGTTATTAAAGAGTCTTATTTTCAATTTGCAAACAATACAATTTAACTCAAAGTGCAATATGTTTTACAATGGAATGTTAAAAAGCAGTTGCAATTTCATAAATACTTTATTTTATACAAAAAACGTACTTAATTCTGTAAAAAAATCGCTCACGCAACCACTGTGTCTTGTGTAAGAGGATGTATTGTATTTATGTGCGCACGCGTGTTTTTATGAAGATGGAGGACACTTTGAAAAACTGCTTTAAGTCCGTTTTTAGTTTTAAGTTAAAAGCTATTCTGTTAAAAATAACTAAATATTTTACATGACAACTGTACTATTTTTACAGATTTCTTCTCCTACGTCGTAAAGTGTACAGTGTACATAGTACTGTAAGAAACTTCTTTGCATCATAGCAACAAAATGTTTTGGGACACAAAAATGCAGTCAATATGACTTAATTAATTATGACTTAAAGCGGTTTTTCAAAGTGTACTCCATCTTCATAAATACATGCGTGCGCACGTAAATACAGTATATCCTCTTACACAATACACAGTGGTTGCGTGAGCGATTCTTAACAGAATTAAGTACGTAATTTGTATAAAATAAAGTATTTATGAAATTGCAACAGCTTTTTAACATTACATTGTAAAACATATTGCACTTTGAGTTAAATTGTATTGTTTGCAAATTGAAAATAAGCCTCTTTAACAACTGTTGAAATAAGAGTTTTTGAAACTTTCAGCGCTCCTAGCGGCTAAAGGGTTAAGTTTATCAAAAAATACAAAAAATAACAATGTCTTAAAATTGCATTTTAAATCCAAATCCATCATAAAAAATAGGAGATTCCATAAGAAATTCGAAAGTTGGCCGCCATATTGGAAAATGGCGGCATATTTTCGAAATTTCAAATTCATATTTTTAATAGCCACTAAAAAGTAGGTGCAGTCCCCCATTTAAAGTTTCCTGTAAATCTTGTCCCGTCTGATATACCAATGGTGGCACACTTAAAATAGTCACCCTGTATATTAACTATATAATCATAATAAACATATATGTTATGTAGAGGTTTTTTATTATTTTTGCAAATGGTTTTGTTAATTTATAATTTTTGATAACCTCGAGTTCACGGCAGTGAGTGAACCGGACTGCGCGAGGCACTGGCCAAGATCAGCTGAGTAGCCGCAACCTCGAGCGGTCAGCCGCCTTCACCGCAGTAGATATATAACTCAGTCCTCTCTGGTCTACAGATCCAAGCCTTCAGTGTTGTTTGACAAGGCGAAGGTTAGCCAATCTAGTTACAGGAAAGACATCTACAACGTTAAGAACAGTTATGCAATCAAGTTACAAAGACATACGCGATGGTAAAGATCAACAAGGGGTAGGCTAGGCAATATAGATACAGAAAGGATAATGCGGAATGGAATCTAAGCAAATAAAAAAGATTTGTCATCTTAATTTTGGTGGCTTCTGGAATATATTTAATAACTACCTGGCCCGATTCAGCTTTGCACGGATAGACAAATCAAAGTTAAATGTACATTAACAAAAAGTATATTATATCAATAAATATATTACACTATGTATTTCTTATGGGGATTTTTAGTAACTTTGACCTCCCAAACCTCCCCTAAAATTTCGAATTTTTTGTAACCCTGTCTTAGCAAGCACCTAGAGCCCTATAGGAAGCTACATACCAAATTTCATTCCAATCCGTTCGGTGGTTTTGGAGAAATCGTGATTTAGTAACTTCGACCCCCCCAAACCTCCCCTAAAATTTCGAATTTATTCAAACCCTTTCTTAGCGAGCACCTAGGGCTCTAGAAGAAGCTACATGCTAAATTTCATTCCAATCCGTTCAGTGTTTGTTTTTAGTAACTTGACCTCCCAAACCCCCTAAAATTTCGAATTTTTTGTAACCCTTTCTTAGCGAGCACCTAGGGCCCTAGAGGAAGCTACATACCAAATTTCGTTCCAATCCGTTCGGTGGTTTTGGAGAAATCTTTTTTGAGTCATTCTCCCCCCCCCAAACCTCCCCTAAAATTTCGAATTTCTTCAAACTCTTTCTTAGCGAGCACCTTGGGCCCTAGAGGAAGCTACATACTAAATTTCATTCCAATCCGATCGGTGTTTTTATTTTTTTTTTAGTAGTTTTGACCTTTCAAACCCCCCTAAAATTTCGAATTTTTTTAAAACCTTTCTTAGAGAGCACCTATGGCTGGCTCTAGAGGAAGCTACATACCAAATTTCGATCCGATTCGTTCAGTAGTTTTTGAGAAATCGTGATCAGTGAGTCAGTGGATTTGGCTTTTATATATATATATTAGCTGACCCGTACGGCGTTGCCCGTGGTGGTTGGTATTTTCAGCCTTTTTAACGTAATTGTATTCTATTTAAGCGTTCAGTCAGTGAGTGGTATTTGGCTTTTATATATATAGATCTTAAATAATAAAAGCACTATTATCATAATAATAAAAGATCTGAAATTATGATTTTAGTAACTTTGATCCCCCCAAACCCCTCCTAAAGTTTCGAATTTTTTCAAACCCTTTCTTAGCGAGTGCCTATGGCCCTAGAGTAAGCTACATACCAAATTTCATTCCAATCTGTTCGGTAATTTTGGAGAAATCGTGATTTAATAATTTTACCCCCCAAACCCCCCTAAAATTTTCAATTTTTTAAAACCCTTTTTTATTGAACACTTATGGCCCTATAGGAAGCTACATACCAAATTTCATTCCAATCCGTTCTTTAGTTTTGAAGAAATCGTGATTTAATAACTTTGATCCCCCAAATCCCCTAAAATTTCGATTTTTTTTCAATCCCTTTCTTAGTGAGCACCTATGGCCCTAAAGGAAACTACATACTAAATATCATTCCAATCCGTTAGGTAGTTTTGAAGAAATCGTTTTTTAATAACTTTGATCTCCCAAATCCCCGCCCTAAAATTTCGAATTTTTTCAAACAATTTCTTAGTGAGCACCTTTGTCCCTAGAGGAAGCTACATATAAAATTTCATTTCAATCCGTTCGGTAGTTTTTGAGAAATCGTGATGAGTGAGTCAGTCAGTGAGTGAGTGAGTGGTATTTCGGTTATATATATATATATAGATTTAATAATTAGAAAACTACTAAACAAAGTAACAAAACTTTGTATATTATATTTATTTGTCACTACTCACTATAACCAATAGTTTGACGTATTTTACTTGTTTTTACATGACCAGGGAAGTTTGGAAGTTTTGAATCTTTTAATGTAAGCCTAGGTCAAGTTATATATCATTTTATAGGTCAATGGGGATTTCCGTAAACTTATGTATATTCTGTAGCCACAGACTTTGGTCTACCATTAGGAGGTCTGTCAAAAAAATTTCCAGTTTTACTTAATTTTTTTTTAAATTTTTGACACGTTTGATTTCTGCAGACGTTCTCAGCAGGAATTAGTTGGTTGAAATTACCACATACTTCTTGTTGAGTTCACTTTTTGCCTCCTTAAATAATCTAAACTTCAACACTACCTCAATATTTTGTTGTCATTTCGTGCGTGCACAAAATACATTAGTAGAATTTGTTTGCACCGCAGCCTCCAGTCACAGATCACGCGCAATTTCGTTCCGCTCTCGACGAACGGTCCTTGCCTGGCTGTCGACCTCGGATCCTAAGATGCTACCACGTGTATATGAACCGAGTACTTTTACGGTATTTTACTATTTAGGGATACTATAAGGTCGTGTAAAAAAACTAAATGTGCAGAACTTTTATTAATTTTGTAATTATTATTTTTAATTTTCCACTTACATACTTCATCAGCAAGGTTTAATTTAATTAAATTACAAGTGAAATAATTCGACCACGCAGCTGAACCGCTGACGTGAGTTAAGCAAATTTCCAAAATTAAGTTTATCGGCCTATGTTTTAGGGTTTCAACCAACAATTCGTGAAATAGGTCTATTCACGACGGTGCTGAATAGCTGCAAAATGGTTCGCACGCCATTCCGCATATTGGGAGTATCTTCAATACAAAAAGCATTGCGTGCTTCGCACGCCAACCCCCGTATTGGAAATATCTTCGACACAAAATGCGTTGCGTGCTTCGCACGCCAACCCCGCGGTAGAATCCACCACATGGCTTTGAACCGGGTACTTCTATGGTATTTTACGTTTTGATCGATTTTGGGGGAACCAAGCGAGGTATAAGGTCGCGCAAAAAAGCAAAATGTGTAGTATAGCATCCTGCATTTATATTTGTAGAAACAACTCAAAAACAAATTCATTCTCGTAGGAAAAATAGTTACTTTCGGTCAAAAAACGTGCTTCCGATTGTTGTTTGACTAACGAACTCGTCCGAGCGACGTAGACAACCAACTTGTGTACCAAATTTGAACCAAATCGGACTTACAATGTGGCCGCTAGACTGCGAACACATATATATATATGATTTTTAATGACACTCCAAAACGTGTTCTGGGGACCATGATCGGTGCTCATTTTCTACTCCCGACATTGGGTCTTACCATAAGGGCCATTGAAATAGCTCACCTTTCCTATGGAAATTCGTTAAAAACATGAGATTTGAACCCGGGACATTTACGATTCCATCGTAACGCTCTACCAACTGACCGTTATTTTGGACCAAATCGGAAGTAACATGCGGTCCTTAAGAGTTCATAAACATGAATACATATACAGAGTGTTCATAAAACAACTTTAACCCTCTCATTATTTTGGTTACTGAAAATAAGTTAACGAAACTTTGTACATATCTTCTGTTGTATAACAGGACACATTTTTTTACATATCCGACCCTCTATGATTTTGGAGGACTTAGAGGAGCAAGGGGTGTTAAAAATTTTAAATATAAAGGTAGGTCGTCGCAATAGACCATTGAAAAGCTTATTAAAAGAGAAACACAATTGAGCAAACTAGAGCTTAATATCTTGCTTCGTTTCAAAGTAATGGGCAATCAAAGTTCTGGAGAATAACATAAAACTTATATTCTTAACTAGCTGACCTGTACGGCGTTAGTATTTTCAGTCTTTGTGCCATCGGTTATTAATTTTAGAAAAACGTCGGAAAGCGTACTGGGAAAAGATAAGATGGCACATATATTAAAGTCAACGTTATGTGACTAAATCTGCATAAAAAAAAAGCTTACCTTTAGTAGTACGACCTGGAATCTGAATTATTCATTACAGGTAAAGCACAAGAAAATTACGTTAATGGAAAAATAAACAATCTGTTTATTAATCAGAAAATTATGTGCCCTTAAACAACAAAATTATACGCCCTTAGTAAATATAAAAGATACAAAGCTTTATTAAATTAACCCTCCCTTTTATGAATTTAAAACAAAAGAAAACCCACCCTTTATTGAAATTAAGTTATATTATGCAAATTACAAATAATCATAAATTTAAAAAAAAATGCAAGACACAAGTCCTGTTGAGTGCACAATAGAATTTCTTAAAATAATTTACATAGATGTACATATTATACATGTATACTTTTAGGTTTAAAGAGTGTTGGCCAACTTAAATAGTAAACAAAATTAAAATAATACAAAAAAATAAGTTTAAGGTTTTTTTTTTGAGACGTCTCTCATATAATTAAAAAAAAATATATAAATTTTGAAAAGAATCCCTTTGGGATTAAAAGTCAAAAATGCTATAGCTTCTCCTCCCTAGTATAAATTTAAATATTTAAAATTAAAGAAACTACTACTAGCTAGTTACAGGAAACATAGTTTTAAACACCAAGTGTCGCCATTTAAGATATCACACAGATGAGTTTTGAGTTTATAAGCCTGTTTAAATAGTATTGTACACCACTGTTTTTACCTTTAAATTAGATAAACATGACAATTATCGGTTTATTTTAAGCATAGTCACTTAGCACTTAGCTTATAGTTTGAAATGTTGAAAAGACTGAAGTAGGTAGTTACATGGTGAAAGGAATGTTCCCAAACTTTTCTTAAACCCTCAGGTTACACTTGGACCAGTTCATAAACTAAAAGTTCAAAGAAAGAAAAGACAATCATTAGTTTTGCCAGAATGAGTTTATTAAACATAGCAGAGAGTTTTGGCTATGATGCAGCTAGGCTGTTAAACTTTTAAGTTCTTTAGTAGTTCTGGCTTGATTAAAACACAGGCCTTTATATTACTACAAAGTACCAGGAGACCGAGCTAAAGCTCGATTATAAGCAGGACTATGATTTCAATAATAAATATTGGATTATTGAGTTTTGAGGTTAGGCCTATAACATTAAACAACTAAATAAAGGGTATATACAACATTAGGATTACCTGTAATAAAAATACAGTTTAAAGGATTAACCATAATCTCAACGCTATGCCTCAGAAATAAGTCAGGCCTAAATTAAAGTTTAATATTTCAATATCGATTTAGGCCTAGGGCCTAGTTCGCTCACGTCAATAACTATTATTGCAAATTTCCGTGAACATCGTTTAGGTTAGGCCTATAACATTAAACAACTAAATAAAGGGTATGTTTATTTAGCAGAAGTATTCGTTGCCATGGTAACTATAAATAGATACAACATTTAGGCTTACCTCTAATAAAATATACAGTTTAAAAGAAAGCAAATGATTATTGTAATGGCGTTGAAAACATTTGCATCAGCTGTGCTTTGTATTGTTTAAAATGGACAAATTTCACTTTTTAATTTAATAAAAGACGTAGAAAACGAATTTTCCCAGACTGGTGACCATTTCCAATCGATTTCTCGTGGCCAAAAGCCCCATATAAAATGAAAAAATGAAAAATCCTTAGACGGAGATTCCAGATCCATTTAGCAGACAAACAATTATCTCTCGCTTTAGAAGATAAGATAATGTAATTACTTTTTACATATGATCAACTGTAATTTCTTTTAATTTATGCAAATGTTGAGTATTTCAAATTTTAATTTTCAACAGAGAAACACAGAAAGTCCTGCACTCAAAATGGCTCTGTAAGATATACTTTGTAACAGGCAATTGTATAAAGACACTTTAACTCCTTCTTACATAATGTTACCATATAAGGCTTTAAACATGTTACATATGTTCTGTTAGGCTTTAAAACAATTAAATTTATAGTAAAACAATTACAGGGTAAAGATATAAAACATGAAATATAGGTTATTACTTACACAAGTTATAAATATTGAAAAATTCAGATTATGGCTTTTTAGCAGGTATTAAATTGAGTTTTGGAGTGACCAAATTATTATCTAATAAACTCAATACAAACTTTAACATATTTTACATTTGAGCAACTGAATTAGCCTTAGAACAATATTTGAATTTACATTTAAACAACAGTAGGTGTTTCTGTAAAACTTGTAAAGGAAAGTAAAAATCCACCTTGAATAATTTAGTTTTACTATCTGTAAAGTTAGGCAAGTGAGGTTAATTGTTTTTACCTGGTAATTGAGAAGTCAAAGCATGGCTAGTAGGTGTTTAGTTTGTAGATGAACTTTTTAAAAAAAAAACTTAAACAGAAATAGGACGACATGAATGTTTGAGATGTTGAAGGTTTACTGCACAGAACGGAAGTCCTTTCTTTAGCAAGAAAATGTGCCACGAGGCAGTTTTCCAGAACGTTCTTTGAAAGAATATGATAGAGATCAGCTGTTCGCCAAATCAGCTGTTTTGTCATATGATGCTGGTTTTACAGTTTGGGGATTTGCAGGCACTGTGAGGTGCTGCCACCTGGTGGCGTTAAGAAGAACTACGTGGCTAAAAGCAGAAACGTTGTTTCAGCTCCTAAAAGCAGAAACGTTGTTTCATCTTTTTGACGTAATTGTATTCTTTTTAAGTGTTCGTTGAATACCCGTGCGTATCCAACTGTGGTCATGAAAAAAAAGCTACGCTATTTAAGAAAGCACTGAAAATTGTATTCCTGTAAACTACTATCTAACATGAAAAAGCTTTAAATATATCGTTTTAATTTATAGTTTTTACTAATTTTGACTTTCACTTAATTTCATTGACAATGTTGCGAGCACCTACAGCCTAAAAGGAAGCTACGTACCAAATTTCATTCCAATTCGTTCTTATAGGGATTTTTAGTAACTTTGACCCCCCCCCCCCC
>JAGFPH010025881.1:0-10660 GCA_018207615.1 Philaenus spumarius
AATATTTTTGGGTTCAGGGAGCACCAACACAGATAATTGCACTAAACCATTTTTTGGGGTTCTGGGAGCACCAAAACAGATAATTCAACTGAAAATTCAAATTCGAACATTTTTACGAAAACAATGATTTCTCCATATACTGTACTACGTATAGGGTGGAGAAAGTAAAAATTAACTATATATAACTTTAAAATTGACTACAGTATACTTTTAGTCTGGGGAACCGACTGCGATATATGTTGTTTTATAAATTTATATTATAATTTACATATTATACGTACATTGTAAATTATTTAAATAAACTTAGGCCAGCCAGCTTTATTTCTTGTAACTATTCGTAGACAAAGAGCTACATTGCTAGACAGAGAGGGAACTATGCTTGGTGAATCACTCACTGATAAGGCTGACTTGTTTACTACAACCTACAAGCTCTAACTGGGCATTACAATTTATATTTTAAAACAACGCAAATTGTGTTTTAATTTGTTCATTTTTGTATTTAAAACATGAATTATTATATGAAAAATTATTGTTGGCTCATCTATGGACAAAGAGCTTTTATTTAAAAAAATATTTAGCATTTTATAATGACCCTGCGTGCTTCGCACGCCAACCCCCAATGGAACCTTGTAAAAGCATATGTTTTATTTATAATAAAGGTGTAGTATTAATAATAACCTCAAAACTAAGATGGTAAATAATGTTAAATGTTCAAACCAAATTATTTCTTATATTTTATAACAGCAGTTAATAATGGTTAAAAGAACCAGCAATGCTCAGGTCTACACTTTAAAACCCTAACCTAAAAGCTAGAAATAAAAAAAATAATTGCTTCAAATTTTAAAATCAGCTGTTTGGAAATATTGAAGGAAACAGCTATATTATCTGTTATTTTATTCAATTGGTTGCTGTGGTAATAAATGTGATGGTTTATCGTTCTATTGCCTTATTTGGCTAGCCAACTTAGCCTATCGTCCTGCGAAAAAGTTATGACAATGAAGTTGTAGAGCGTTAAATTTCCTTCAAGAATACATGACATTTTACGGTGTTATCTTCAACCGTTCAAAAGATGGGTAATTTGAACTGTTTGGAGATTTTGCAGAAAAACTTACCTATATCGTTTTTTTTTTTGTTATTCCCCTGCACTAACTCTCTATATAAGCCAATATTAACATTTTTATTATGTACTAGGGGAGACCCCAGCGTGCTCCGCACGCCAACCCCCAACGGAACCTTCTAAAATATATGTTATGTTTTATTTATAATAAAGGTGTAGGATTAATAATGACCTCAAAACTAAGATTGTAAACAATGTTAAATGTTCAAATTAAATTATTTCTTATATTTTATAACAGCAGTTATAATAACGGTTAAAAGAACCAGCAAGGCTCAGGTCTACACTTTAAAACCCTAACCTAAAAGCTAAAAATACAAAAATAGCTGCTTCAAATTTATTTCGTCTGCAACATTAAATAAATAAATGCCTTGCTAAACATATAATTTAGGTAATTATGCGTATTGTATAGTTTTTTAAAGAAATTCATGGAATGCCTCTTCGAGAAAATTAACATTGAATATGCGTCAAAAGGCGAAAATCTCGCGGAATTATATACCTTCTTTAAACATTTGAACTGAGCAAAATAATAACTCAATATTAACCAAACTCGGTAAAAATATAATGTAGGTGATTGTGTGCATTGTATAAATCGTTCAAGAAATTTGTGAAATGCCTCTCCGAGAAAATTAGCTTTAAATATGCGTCAAAAGGCGAAAATCCCGCGGAATTATATACCTTCTTTAATCACTTGTACTGAACAAAATAATTACTTAATATTCACCAAACTTGGTAAACATAATATAATGTAGGTGATTGTGTGTATTGAATAATGTTTTAAAGAATTATCGGCTGCAACGTTATATCAAATAACAGGTGAGAGCTAAGGCGAACCGTGCTTACGCGGCGTGACATGGTACTAGAGTGACGTCACAAAGGAGGGGGCGAGAGGAAGTTTAGGACAGTCGGCGAGCGTCAACATCAAAGAAGTGGACCAGCCCTTGTATTCTATAGCCCTGAGTAATTAGAGTAAACATTAAGTAAAGTTAACGGTTAGAAAAATGTGATTTTGTAGCACAAGGGCTAGTTGGTGATTAATAGGAGAACCATTAAGCAGGTAGGCCGTGTGAGTGTTTCTGCGCGTGTGGGAGCGAGGGTCGATTTTATGGCTTAGAGCGCATGGCTGTTTGTACAGACTATAAACAATAGTTCTTTTGTGAGTGTAAAGCCAAAGACATTGTTACAGTACACATTTCTAAAAATTCTATTTTACATATTCTATTTAAATTTATGCAATTAAATTTCATTGTTGTTAAGTCATAATTGTAAATTTGCTAATTTTGTGGAAATAAATCTGATTTGATTTGAGTACACATTTTTTTTAACAACAAAAATCTGCAAACGATTCTCAAATAAAAATATACGTGCCAAGAAACTAACTTAAGAATTTCACACTTATACTCGTAAAGTTTTTAACACAATAACAATAATTCTTTCCAATTAATCCATTTGATAATAAAAATCCATTCGACTATATTCTTTACTTTTTTTTAAGTTACTAAACCCTCCCCCCTCTTTTTATCAAAGAGGGGGCGCCACTTTCAAGACTGGCCAGGGGCGCCAGCCACTGTGTGAACAATATAAGACTTCTCTCTTAAGGGTCTGCTCCAGTAAACGAGAAAGCAACAGGAAACGCACTTCCGGTATCACTGTATCCCTATCTAAACAGTGCAATTTCTTGCAGCTGAACGCTTTGACATTGCCTCATTTCAAACCATTTTATAAGTCTATCTTTTGTAATTGAGTGTTGAAAAAAAAAACTGAATATTCTTTATAAAATTTCGGACCCGGCTTGCAAATTATTTTTCATTATTAATTTTTTATTGTGTTAGGAAAAAAATTAAAAACTTTGTACTTACTAAATGTCAGTTACTTGACAAATGAAAGAAATTAAAAAAAAATGTAAATTGCAAGACGGATGCGTATTGTGACTGTGCTTAAAATGAGACCTTGCAAACAATTTTATGATAAAAAGTAAACGAAATAAATGGTTTGAAATTTAACATTGCTCTTATGGGATAAAAATCCATTTTATTTTTACTGGAGCACACCCTTAAGTTAAAGTTTATATACAAGTTGTACCTATATTCAAGTCCTTACAGTGTTTTGTAAATCACAACTTTAAACCTGTCAGCTTGTGTTGTCATTTCCACGTCTTAAATTTTTTAATGTAGGCCTATATTTTTCAAAGCGCCATTTTGTATTTGTATGAGATAAGCACCCCACAGTTTGGGAAATTTTCTACAAAACATAATTTCATCTCTCCTTGAGATAGGATCAAAAGTTATTTTCGCACCTCCTATTTCATTTCCAGATGAACAAGCCTCTACGATAAAACAACCCGAACCTGTGGAATTTTTCGTTGGAATTTCAACTTTTTGTAACTAAATTTTTATAATTTCGGACTTCGTTAAAAATAACTTGAACATTTTTATACTGGGTGTCTCATAAGTGAACAGCCAAACTTCAGGAAATGGTTCTATTGATCAAAATAATAAAAAACGTTCATATAAACATACGGCCGAAAACGCTTCGTTTTACAGATATCCGCCATTTTGTTCAATTTACAAAATAATTCATATCTAGAGAACGGTTTAAAAACCTATTGAGTTCAAACGTGGCATGAAGTTTGACCTAACAATGATATATCTCATGAAAAATAAGCGATTATATAAAATCATGCGTTTCAAAATGGCGGCTGTTTGAAAATTTCAAACCTAAATTACTAAAAAACCGTACGGTACATTTTAACAAAATATGTCGAGATATATTTTTTGTAGCCCTTTTGATTCCCTATCGGATGGTGTAACTGTCAAAACAATCGGATGAAGGATAATAGTTAACTTAAAGATAATAACAGCATAGGTAACAACCACAATATTGTTGTGTTTACTGTGTTGGTGTGTGTAGGGTGCCGAGTTGAATAAACCAACATATAGCCCAGTCAATAAAGGTTTTTTGTCGCAAAAAATTAGGGGAAAGCTGAATTTTTTATATGTGATAGACCCTTATGAGACATGTATTTTCTCAAAAGTCCCCGCCTCTCCCCCTTGTGCTTCCCCCTCCACCAACCCCTTGAAGTTTACAAATGCAGAGCTTCACAAGATTGCTTACAAGTTCGTTAATACTCATCGTAGCGAACTAATTTTTTGTACATATGTTCCTTGATCCATATTAAACATATTTTGTTCTTATAGAATTTTCGATAAAGTTAATATTAAAGGACCTATTAAACAACACACGCAAAAAAAATGATTTCTCAAGGCATATAAATTTACTTTATTAACTATATTTTTTAAATTATTTAAAATACACAAAAATGTTACAAATAAAACTTATAGTATGTATCTTTAGCTTTAATATGATGTGGATAGTTACTTTTTTAAATTTATCACTTGCTCTTGGGACGTCGTCAAAGAAAGCGCTTGCACGCCGCTCCAGTGGTCAGACGCAGGTTTTTTAACTGCTTCTCATGGATATATTATTGTACAATGGATGTTGCAATATAATTTTAGTAAATGTGTGAGCAAAAATACAGTTTGTATATAATGTATTGTAAGTTTAGGTTTAGATTGTAAGTATATTAGGTAAAGTTTGTTATTACATTTATATATATAATTTATTGATTTCCCTTTAATTCAAATAATTTCAATAACAAATGTATTGGAAGTTCAATACTTGTATTTTAGCTAGGCCTATTTATAGTTTCGTTTTTACTTAGTATGCTTTTTCAAAAACAAAACCCCTTGAATAAGTGAACACAAAAATTTTATTTCGAATACCAGTTTAGGTTCGGGAGGCTAACCCTACTCTATTGAATGAAATAAATAGGGCTTTGAATATGGAACCGCCATCCGGATTGGCTTAAACCGGCAAAAGATTGGATTTCCATGTGCAAAAGAAAAGGATTAAAAAATATATGTTACATGGCAGCATCAAGACCTCCCATCCATCCCATATATGTACAAGTCTTAAGTAGGCTCAAGTACAAATAGGATATTTATGTTACACTATAGCGAGATTCTAAATCTGGACTCATAATTAGGACCTGTCAAAACAACACATTTAGGACTAAGAACATACATTTTGCACATACGACTTATATATTTTTAATTTGATCCTCTTAAAATATAGAGAAGCGTATTTCAAAAGCAACGAGTTTATAAAAACTATTTAATCCATTTTATTTTGGCTTATAGGGAAAATGAAAAATATAGAAATTATTTCGTTATGTTTACCTAAAGAGGACATTTTTTTAAAGTTTCGTAGTTCTTCCGTAAATGACCCTGCATAAACAATAAAAAGTAAAGCTCCTAGCACTGAATACAATTCCAACAGTGCATGGTGTTGCCATGCGATCACCCATCCAAATGCTGACCACGGCCAATATTGCTTGACTTATGAATTGTGATTGAAAGAGAAGCTTGCACTACCTAGCGGTGCCAAAACAAACTGTTATTTATTTAAAGCTGTATCGGCTAAATACAGAGAAGTTGTATTTCTACTCAAGGTTTACATCGTAGACTTGGTAAAAGATTGTACAATCTCAAACTACATGCACATAATATTTTCATTTGAAGATAAGAAACAATAATAAATTAATTAATTATAGCCTATTTCACTAAAACTAAAAAATCTTAATTTAAACTGGAATGCACACCCTTAAAATAAACAAACTAAATTTAAACACATAAAATTTGATTGTCTTTGGTAGAAATATAAAAATATGTTCTGAAATGATTTTAGAAATTATTGAAGTATTATAGGCCTACGCCTCTAATCTGCAATGCGGACTTTTAATAATTTTTTATAGGAAAGTTAAAAAGTAATGTTACCAACTAATTTAACTAAGTTATATTATGTTTCTAAACCGGAAACATACGGTACTGTGACTGGCAACTGTTTTAAATCCAACATTTGTATAGCCTATTTAAATTATAGGATGGAATTGTAGGTAGAGTGCATTATGCTCCAATTAGGCAAATTATCCACAATTTCAAAGTAAATTTTCTAGGGCTTGAAGAAAACTATATTTTATTATAATAACTCCTATGAGCAACAGGCAATATGAAAGATATTGTTGGTGGAAAACACATTTTCACTTAAGTAGGCCTATTGTGTGCACCAAAAAAATTATTAAACCAGGTGCAGCCTTTAAGGCATAAAAAAATGTGATGAGGGTTCACTAAACTTTTAAGTGTTTTTTATATCTTTGCGTGACATTTTATTTGATGCAAACACACATAATAAGCAAATAACATCACTACAACGCAAGATATATGCCTATTCTTAATACCGTAACAATAAGTTTAATATTTTGTAATGTTCTTAATAATGTAGTAAATATACATTAAATATGTAGGCCTAGGCCTAGTGTATCTTTTTTAAATAAAGAGGGCAACATTTTTATGAATCTATGGCAATGTCAAATCTTATTGTAATAATATTTTTAAAGCTTTATCTAAGTCTATAGCCTACTATTATTATAAAGCAGTACAAAACCATGAACTTCAGTGTAGTTTGTTTGAGAAATGAATTATCCTAAACCGATTTAAAAATAAAACTTCCGCTTAAAATTTTATTTTAGTAAAATACTTGGAAGTAAAATTTCATCACAAAGTTTGTAAAATGAAGCAGCTACAAGGTTGTGACGTGATGTGAAACTATAAACTTTATGGAGTACTAAAAATACTAAACTTTCCCATACGAATAATTAGTTCACATTTAACTTTTCATGGCAATAATAATGAGTAGACTACTCGATTTGTAAACATTTAAGGATTTTTTTATTTGAATTTATTTTTCTTAGACCTATAAACACTAGTCCAGTTGCCGACAAATATTGGACGGACATTATGGAAGAAAGAGAACATGTAAACTGCAGATTAATGCTCAGCCATTTTGGTAAAGTTAAGACTGAAATAAAATAACAGGCCTAGCCTAGCTATCCTAGACACTTTATTAAAAAAAAAAAAAACACTTAATAAGAACTAGGTCTATTGTTGGTGGAAGGTTTATGGGCGTAAATTTACTATTCGTCCCTCCTAGCCTAATATTTTTGCAGACAACGATGTTGTTTACATTCTACTGTTAAATGTTGAATACAGGTAAACAAACTGTGACTACCGTAAATACTATAGGTTAGAACCTTTTAGGTTTTTTTTTATTATTCTTGCATTTCTTTTGCCATAGGTTAGCCTAGGGTCGAATAGTAAACTTACGCCGGTTTATGTTTATAAACTTGACAGGAAAAGGAGGTTTTAAGTTAGTTTCTATGCTAAGTTTGGACAGGGTGTCTAGCTTAGCTGTCTGAAACTTTAAGGGGTTGTTTATCAGCTAAAAACAAGCAAATATTACAATATAACATTATCCTCTATCTTGAAAAATACTTGTCCGTCTGTTAGCCTATGTGATTTGTACAAAACCTTAATATCTCAGAGTCATAAATAACAAAGATAGGCCTAACTCAGATTTAGAGGTCGAATGTAGTGATCAATTCACAGTATTTTAAGAGTACTGAGTATAGTACAGTGTATAGAAAAGTGAAAAATACAATGGTATAAAATAAAGTGACTCACCCATTACTTCCAGAATATATACAGCATGCATTATTAGAAGAAAATAAAATTCACTATTTTAATTGTTTTACTTTCATGTAGCACTGTCACAGTTATCATAGATAGCCTATATTACTATTTACATCCCAATATATAAACAATATTCACAATTTTATGATGAATCCTAATATCACACTGGTAGAAGCAAATACAACACAAAAACTGTACTGTGCACTAGGCCTAGGCTAACGTCACTACCAATTTTACTGAATGAATCGTCATCTAATACTTCATTTAAACAATTTATAACATCATGAGAATTGCTCAGTATACTCATTTTATAAATACAAATTTGTTGCTAGTTACCTAGTTTGACATTTGAGGCGTTCAGAAGCCAATCCGACTAAGTCCAAAAAGTGAATTTGTTCAGTATAAACAGTTAAAGCTATTTAACTATAAAAAAACTCAACCATTTTTTCTCAATATTTGTAGTTAGTTATTTACTTTATTTACAATCAAGAGTAACTTTTTAGCACTGCATAGGGATTTAGAAAAAATCCAATATCCCTATATAGGAGATAAAAGTATCATTTGGTGGAGTTAGTCATATTGCCAACTGAATGGTAAAATGAAATATTCAGATTGGTTACTATAGAAACAATTTTATTAAACAAAATAAACACAGATTGTAACTCTTCTGCATTAATTATTTTAACTTATTAATTTTTATAATAAACATCAAAAATTGAGATTATTGTTTGTGAAAAATGTAAGCGTCACTATTGTGGATAGATGATGCAGTCGTCATCACTGTCAGGCTCAGCTTGGTCACCTCTTTCAGTTTTTAGGTCTTTGTAGTACTGATGATGAACAGGCGGTATGTACTTCAGGAGATCCATCATGTCCTTTTTCTTGGCCATTGTGATTGGTCTTGTTGTGGGATAGAGAAGATGTTGTTCAACATTAGCTAAACTTGCTAAAGGCCGCCCATTTTCAGGTTTCTTTTGAATGTTTAACACTTCAAAAGGCATGTCTGCTAAGAATGTAGTTTTGTACTTGATAGTGAATGGTTCTGCTTTCACGATCCTGATCCATCTCATTTGCAACCAATTGAGTGGTTGACCATCAACATTTTTCTTTCTGTTGGTGATGCATTTTTCTAAATTTAGCGTAGAAAGAAAATCTTCATGCTTCATTTCAGTTAGGAAATACTTTTTTGTTTTCCTGCAGCCAAGAATGATGTCGTACCAGTCTCTTGGAGAAAATATGTTCCAACTGGTTTTTGCTCTTTTCTCAATGAAAGCAAAGTCTGTATCATTCGGAAGATAACTGTGTCCTGGAACAACGAACTTGAAATCTATTGTTTCTGTGCTACCACTTTGAGTTTGCAGGTATTTCATAAGGGAGAGAGCAATTTTTATGTTGCGGTTTTGACCGCCACACGAGTCAGAGTACATGACAACATGCTTGGTGTGATTGGAATGGCCAGCAAGGTGTTTTAATATACAAGAGCTTATCTCCTGCGAACCCCTAGATCCCTCGGTTTCTGGCCAAACGTACATGTAAGCTTGTTCGTTATTATAGACATGAACACCTAAATTATACACGTACATGTTTCGTTTGTAATATGACACAGACGTTGAGAGTTTTAGGAAGGCCAAAGCCTTTTGAAGATCGAAAGTGAGCACGTAGTAATCATCAGAGCATAAACTTTTGTCTTCTTTTAAGCTCTCTCTAGCCTTCTCTGCCTTTCTTAGATGCAATTCTTTTTCACTTTCTAATTTTGCCTTCTCATCTTCGCTCGCCGATAACAGTCTGTTTTGGAAACCATCGCACACTTGACAGGTGTCTTTAAGGGGTGGTTTGAAATGTAAATTGAAATTAGTTGAAAATAGTTGATAGTACATTTTTTCCTTAACAGGAGGTTTTCGGTTTTCGTCACACCACTGGACATATAAATCAAACATTTTCTTGATGGTAAGGTCAGGGCTCAAATATTTTCTGTGCGGGTTGTGTGCTCTGGTGTAGTGACTATAGTAAGCCGGAAACGACTTTATGTGATTGACAACATCAGTTATGTCGATCTTGTTTCCTGGGGTTGACCTTCCCCTTTTATCTTTAACATAGCTTACATCATCTTTAATACTACAACTGTAAATTCGTCCATCGGAAACTTGAAAGGTTTGCCTAAAATAGGTTTTACAAACCTGAACGTTATCGTTCTTCACTCGGAGAAAAATGAAAAGCAATGGGTTCTTGCTGGTTTTGATTGATTTGTAGGTCGATGTCTTTTAACACTACTTGATTTAATACAACCATTAAGAAAAATGTTTTGCTCATTCTGATTATTTAGTTTATAGAATGATTGGAAAAGGTTTTGTCTCTCATTAGTTGGTATTTTTTCATTGCACTTTCTTGCACAATTGCAGAGGTTTTCACTGAATACCTTTTCAGCAACAGTACGACCTGTTCTTGTTTTGTACTGTTTACCTGAGAGTCTACTAGTTTTGTGAAGTGCTCTTTTCCATGTATTTGGGTTTCTTTTTCGTTTACGGCCCCTTCCAGGTTCTGGGCTAGGCCTATCCTCCGGGCTAGGCCTATTTCCCGGGCTACACCTAACCTCAACATCAGAAAGATCAGAGTCACTGTTTTCATCTATTAAAGTAGGCCTATTAGTATTTTTCAGTTGTTGAGCCTCATTGGAACGAATGTTGTTTCTTCTTTTCAGGATTTCAGCTAATCTAAATGAACGTTTACTAGTATCTAGGCTTGAATCCGAACCTGGTATGAAGTCTGGATCAGAATCCGTGTTGTCGAAAAAAATGTCACTTTCACTACTTTCTTCAGTCATTGTAGGCTACTTGTTGATTGTAATACGAAAGTAAACACCATATAAAACACAAATATAACAGTAATAATCTTAAAATCACAATGACACCAGCAAAATTATAACTTTTCGTGAACATAAACAACAGCTGAGTGAAGCTAT